>JAFVLL020030505.1:0-15457 GCA_021397915.2 Tor tambroides | reverse complement strand
CTCT
Source organism: Tor tambroides (assembly GCA_021397915.2). Lineage (NCBI taxonomy): Eukaryota > Metazoa > Chordata > Actinopteri > Cypriniformes > Cyprinidae > Tor > Tor tambroides. The sequence continues at coordinate 15,453 of JAFVLL020030505.1, read as the reverse complement.
CAATGCGGGCTATTTGCATGCGCAATATAGGCTATACTCTCAAAATATTATAACTTTAATTTCTACGATTTAAATTCTTGAAACATTTCGAAATTTATTCTAGTAATATTTCGACTTTATTCTCGTAGTATTTCGACTTTATTCTCGTAACATTTCGACTTTAATCTCGTAACATTTCGACTTTAATCTCGTAACATTTCGACTTTATTCTCGAAATATTACGACTTTATTCTCGAAATATTACGACTTTAATCTCGTAATTTTAGATTTTTTTTATTTTTTAAGGTGGCACTAAAACGCCGTCGTAATCTAGCATATAATTATAATGATGTATTTTAATTTACTTTGTAAGCAGTGACTAAAGTAAATATATCAATAACTTACTTGTAATTAGATTGTTTATTATATTATTAATTTTTAAGCAAATACTTATAAACTGTGTAGATGTATCAGTAGCTTTGTTAATTCTTATTAGAGTGATTTTTAATAATAATAACTAATAATAATATAGCTGAAAATACATCACTGAAATACAAATATTATGGTGTTTTTCTGACTGCAGATACATTATCCCATTGTCATAAAAATAGACATTTTAACAAAATGGTGCAAACTATTTCAAAATATTAATGCAAAATGTTAAGACATTTTATGGTCATTGAGTTTCTCAATTTGTTCGCCATTAGCAAATGTGTGCGTTCATTCTGAACCCTGCCTGTGTGACGAGAGATTGTATTCTCCATTAAAGAATTCAGTTTGCATTAAAGATGCTTTATTTACTTGAAAAAGACAAGGTATTATAGCATAAATACAACAAGTAACACGTTGCTTTACCTTCAGTGCAGTGATCTTGAGGTTTTTCTCTGAAGTGTGTGTGTCTCAGCAGAGCGAACAGGCCGTGTGTTCGCATGACTGCACTCCATCACCTCAGCCCTGGCCACTGTCAATATTATTTAATACAGCACTTCAGCACTATTGTTCTGCCTCGGAACCAAGGACCCGTTTCAGTTCTGCTTAGAGAGGAGTTTCGCCCAGAGAAACGACCCAGAAAAACACAGGACTTAAAGAAAACAGATAAAGATGATAGAATGAGACCTGGAGACAAGGCTGTTTGCTGTTAGTCTGAAAGATTTACCTCAGCACTTCACACCGACAGACCTCTTATCCCACTGCAGAGAGAAAGAGATACCTCAGTCTCTCTCTCTCTCTCTCACACACACACACACACACACACGAATGATGCAGTTCAGAGCAGCTGAGAGACTCTTAATCCCTCAATATGGCAGACGTGCAGAAGTATTCACACACACACACACACTTAAACAGCCTCTAAGAGCACAGAGAATAACTCATAAGCATGTTTATAAGCATGAGAAAACAGTTCAACTGATGTAGGTCTTTCATAACAGCTTCTGAGGGGGAGGATGGACGATATTGAATGTTTAATGTCATAAACTGACTGATTTAATAATGTTTTATTTATGGTTTGCTAAGGCAAGCATCACTATTATTAATTATTATTAATAGTGCATGCTCATTTTACTTAGTTTTACCTTTAGATTACCTTTGCCATCTAATACTCACTTAAAGTTCATCTTTGAAAGCACTAATAATTTAATAAAACTTTAAAAAGCATAATTTAATAACACTATCATTTCTTTATCTCTAATGTTGTGATGCTAAAATATTGAATTTTAATTATTAGTCGTTAATTAGTCATTTTTTATTTTTGTTTCTTTTTTAATTTAGACAAGAGTATATAATTTTAATTGTTTTATGTTATATTTTTTAGACAAAATAGTACAGAATTGATTTATTTTGAACTTTATTTTTTATTTAGACAATATAGTATAGAATTTTAATTTCAGCCATTTATTGGCTATCAGTCATTACATGAATATAATTATTGATATCCAGCAAAACAGAATAATAAAATAAAATGGTTTATTTATATATTTTAGACAAAATAGTATAGAAATTTAATTTTGGCCATTTATTTAATTTATTATTTAATTTGTTTTTATTTTCAATTTTTATTTAGACTGTTTAATTTTGGAAATTTGTTTAATAATTTATTTTATTATTTATTAATTTCATTTCATTTTTTGTTTTAAATTTACACTAAATAGTATAGAATTTTAATTTCAGCCATTTACTGGTTATCAGTCATAATATAGTTTGCTCAATAATCTCATTGACGTACATTGCAGGAGGGATCCAATTCATATATAAAGACCAGAATATTATAGAAACTTCTAGATGGGCTCTTCTGACTTGGGCCAACAATGCTAAACGACCACCCACAACTTTTCAGCATAATGACAGCTAGTTTTGCAGGAGCATCACTCACTTCCTCAGAAAATGTCAAAGTCTAGTTCATTTTTCAATGTGTCATCGCTCTAATCCAGAAGTGTCTGGATACATATAATGATTTCCATTCTCATCCGATGTCTGATGAAACTGGTCATCGGCAAGGTCGTTTGTTGGTCTGAACATCGATGATTTTCGTGCTAGAATGTGTTGTTCTGCAGAGGAAAGCAGATCTGCTGACGAGACCGTGAATAATGATGCTGACGTGCTCTTCTGTCCAGTGGACAAAATCTCTGCAGTGTTGAGGAGAAAAAAGAGCCCTGCCATGCTTTACTTACATCTCTCTGTTTTTTTTTTTTGTAGGGAGACGCCGGTGAACCAGGAGAACCAGGAACACAGGGAGACGTCGGCCCTCCAGTACGGAAAAAAACCAAAATCATATATGCAAAACTCAAAAACATCAAAAAGAAAGCTGAAAGTCTCAGAATAACACACTCATATCTTGTGTATGTTTTAGGGTCCAAGAGGAGAGCGAGGAGAAAAAGGAGAATCCGGACCCGCTGGTGCTGCTGGTCCCCCTGGACCTAAAGGACCACCAGGAGATGATGGTCCCAAAGGAAGCCCTGTATGTTCTTACCATTAATGTTTTATTTGGTGTCTGAGGGTGTTTTCACACTTTTCAGGGGTCTGAGCACGGTTTGTGTGATTTTTGGTCCATATGTGAACACCCCAAACGATCTCAGAAGCGAAGCGAACCGAGACCATCTCGGGAGGTGGTCTGAGTACGGTTCGCTAAAAATGTGCATTGAGAACACAAATCGGCCTGGGCTCACTTGATTTTTCCATTCGCGAATTCCGATGTAGTTTGGTCATCAGATGTCTCCGTACAAATCATCTGTTCATAATGGCTGCTTCTTCAGGCAGATCATTACGAATTATTCGCTCACAATGTACACTCGTTTATTTTCATTTCAACCGCTTCCAAAATGTATAAAAAGAGAGGATGTGCGCCTTGCCAATTTAAACCTTTTGATATACTGATCTGTGCATTCTTGTAGTTCTAGTACAGCAGCCTTGATTATGAGAATCAGTAGAATCTATATTATTACGATTAGTAATATGCATTTTAATTTTTTTTTCATTTGATTAGTACATTTCTTTCTTAAATGCTGCATTTAAGGATACCTGCACTGTACCTGAAAAATTTTAAGTGGTTTCTTATATTTTATTTTATTTGTCCAATTTATTTTTTTTTCTATCTCAATCATAGACTGTAAATGTCATCAATGCCTTTTCCGCGGGTCCTTAAAAAGTCGTAACTTTCATTGTATCAAATTTAAGGCCATAAAAAGCACAAAGGCTATGATTTTATTGGATGACTATAAGCGCTGCATGTTTCAAAGTCATGTGCGCCGCTGCTTTGCATACTGCCATTACCGGGGAAACCGCTATCTTTATGCAGTTCTGAAAGCGCCACCTGCTGGCAGAGAATCAATTTGCATTTTTAACAGCCCTTCTGCTGGTTTAAAATAATAATTGATATTATCCAGCAAAGGTAACCTTTGCTAATGCTCACTCAGAGTTAATCTTTACAAACACTAATATATTAATAACACTATTAAATTTCATCTTTAGCAAACCTCAAACTTAATATTTCATACTGTACCAGTGTGATGTATAAATTCACAGTTGTTTTATGTATTTATTTAGCTATTTTTAATCAGACAAAATAATACAGAATTTTAAATTTGGACATTTATAAAATATTTTTAATATTGTACTGTATCCTATAAAGAAACTTGCCTTACCTAATATGATTAAAAAAAAAAAAACAATGAAAAAATGACCAAAAAAAGGACAAAAAATCAAACTTGATTGAAGTCCATAGGCCAGAAACAATGAACACTGCATTATATCCAACAATATATACTGTATTAAAATGAATTACATTATTTAAATTATTTAATATATTTTTTAAAAAGTTTGAAACGTTTAAATTATTTTTAAAATCAAATTTAATAATATTGGGTTTTTTTTTACATCAGTATAAAAATAAATGTAAAAGGTTCAAGCAAAAATATGAATAAGAAAATAAGATATGCTTTAATGTTTTTTAAAAACATTTATTTTTAAGAGCGCATTACAGGTTCTGCATGCTAATTGGTCAATAAGCATGGCTTATTTCTGCTTATGAGGCCATGCAGTTACCATGTTTCTGATCAAATACAGAAACGCTCAAATGTTTTGATTTGATTTTCAGGGTCCAAGTGGTTTCCCTGGTGATCCTGGTCCTCCTGGAGAGCCTGGTCCATCTGTAAGTACTATTAATGTGTAAATGTAGTTATTACAAAAGACATTTTCAGGTTGTTTCAGGAAGTGACATCCTTTTTTCTTGCTCTACAGGGTTTGGATGGTGCTCCTGGGGATAAGGGTGATGATGGAGAGCCTGGTCAGCCAGTAAGTATGAGTTAAACGCAATTATTTGATATCTCTTGTGTCGGCTGCATGCAAATATGTGTTTTATAATGATTGCTGCTTTTATAATATTGTTTATTTGTTTCTTTCAGGGATCCCCTGGACCTACTGGTGAAACCGGCCCCACTGGACCTCCAGGAAAGAGAGTGAGTAATGCTTATAAACATCATTTGCATTGAAAAATTAAATGTAGCAGCCAATAATATTTCTGACTAGCCATTAATATTAATAATATTAAATTAAATATACCCATATATGGCTCTCAATTTTCATTCTTTCTCTTCAGGGACCTCCTGGACCTGCTGGACCTGAAGGAAGACAAGGAGAGAAGGGTGCCAAGGTAACATGGAAATTTTTACACAATCGTACACACTTGCATGCTCTTAAGTGCTTTTACAGTACAGTCACAAATACATTACGGCAATGGTTTCAATGGTGTTATGTGTCTCTGAATCAGGGTGAATCTGGTCTCCTGGGTCCACCTGGTAAGACAGGTCCAGTTGGTCCTCAGGGAAGTCCTGGAAAACCCGGTCCTGAGGGTCTGAGAGGTGTGCCTGGACCAGTGGTGAGTGATAATGGACCAGCCAGACAGCTATACACGGCTCATTATGTCCTAATATCTGTATGTTGTGCATTAAAAATTTGGAGCCGTTGTAAGCCGATTTAAGATTTTTAAGATATATAAGCATAGTGTTAATGAATAAAACATTAAGAGTTTTATTTAAAGATCAATGAAGCACTTTTTTCCTAAATGTTCTCATTCAAATATATGTAAATATATATGTATGCAAGTAAAGAAATTTAAGCTGTAGATTTAAAAAAAACTGCAATGTAATTTCAACTGTAATGTAATTTCTGCAATGTGAAAAAAATGAATATTTAAATTGTGTATATGTATATATTATATAAATTGTAAAGCATAAATGCTTTTAATTTTAGCTTCTTTAAAAACAAAAAAGCCATTGCCTGGACAAAAAATCTATACTTTCATTCATAAAATATAAAAATAAAATGTAATATTTTTTCTTTTGGTTGAAATAAGAACTAGAGTAAGAATCACCCTTTCAACCACCAGAATATAACACCAGACCTCATATACAGTTCTGTCTAAGGCAGTGATTTTGTGTTAATAAATGGATCTGTTTGATCCTGATGTAGGGAGAACAAGGACTGCCTGGTACTACTGGACCCGATGGACCTCCTGGACCAATGGTACTGAGATGATATTCCTCTGAGAATGAGTTCATTACTGTCTTAAAAGGGAATCTACAGTCCTCACTCTTCTTATGTTTCTCTCTCTCAGGGTCCTCCTGGACTGCCTGGACTGAAGGGAGATACTGGTATTAAAGGTGAAAAGGTGAGAGAAGCAAATCCATCTTTGATACTCTTAATTAACTGCACTATGATGCAGTCCAGGGAGTTAACTCACTAGTGTTTAGAACACAGCTGGCGTTACTGATTATGAAGGAGTATGTTCATTACTGATGAGTTTAGTAATCAAGCGGCTTGTTTCAGGGTCATCCTGGTCTTATTGGACTCATTGGTCCTCCAGGAGAACAAGGAGAGAAGGGAGACAGAGGGTTGCCAGGTCCACAGGGAACTGCAGGACCTAAAGGAGACACTGTATGGAAACATTTACACACATGCAGCAATAAAAACACTATAAATATAAACTTTCTAAAAGTTCTGTATTTTCATAAAGCAGTCTTCAATATTTAAGTATTTCTCTACAGGGTATTTCAGGACCTGCTGGACCTCTTGGACCCATTGGACCTCCTGGTCTCCCGGTACCATTTCTGCTATTTTTTTTTTTTTAAATCCTTTATTATGTATTATACTTCAGTTGCAATGTGGTTCTTTGGGTTCTTCGAATCAGTATTTTGGGTTCTACATGATTTTCTAAAAAATAAAAAAATAATATATGTGACCCTGGACCACAAAACCAGTCATAAGTGTAAATTTTTCGAAATTGAGATTTGGTTTGTTAGGATAGGACAATATTTGGTTGAGATACAACTATTTGAAAATCTGGAATCTGAGGGTGCAAAAAAAATCAAGATACTGAGAAAATTGTCTTTAAAGTTGTCCAAATGAAGTTCTTAGCAATGCATATTACTAATCAAAAATTAAGTTTTAATATATTTACGGTAGGAAATTTACAAAATATCTTCATGGAACATGATCTTTACTTAATATTCTAATGATTTTTGGCATAAAAGAAAAATGGATAATTTTGACCCATACAATGTATTTTTGGCTATTGCTACAAATATTCCCCAGCGACTTAAGACTGGTTTTGTGGTCCAGGGTCACATACACATACACACACACACACACACACACACACACACATACATACATACATACACATATATATATATATATATATATATATATATACATATAGTAAAAGGTTTTCCATCTTTTTGGTTCTAATTATAACCTTTATTTATATATTTTAATTTATGAGTCATTTATATGTTTCACTTCTGTTCAGGGTCCTCCTGGTCCTAAAGGTGCTAAAGGATCATCTGTAAGTTCATGTTCTTATTTAATTATTCTTAAGTTTATTAGCATTTTAATTAGCAGATACATTTATCATCTTTAATTAGCTCTGATTTGCCTAAACCTACTTCTGGTTTTGTCTCTGTAGGGTCAGACTGGCCCCAAGGGAGAATCTGGACTGCCAGGACCTCCTGGACTTCCAGTACGTCACTGCACTAAACCAAACTATAAAACAAACCAAAACTCAACACACAGTCAAGTTATTCCTCTGTGAGATAAGTGCACATTTAAACAGATGATTCTGCAGTAGATGTTACGTAAGTGTAATTGAGGTCTATTATGTGGTGTAAAGCGAATCTGTTCAGGTTCCTCTGAGAGCTCCGGTGGATTTTGCTTCCTTGAGAAAACCTGATATTTCACATCTACAGACTGTGTCGGTTGCAGTTTCCACACACTGAATAACTCAGCCTTAGGACACAGAGAGAAATGCAAGTGCTTAGTTAATGTCAGTGTAAAGGTCTAATTGTTTAGATGGATAATCGTATATAGTTATTTTTCAGGTTTAATACAGTAGTTTTTATTACTAAGCTTTATTTGTGGCACTTATTTATAGAGCGAGACAGAACAGGAAACAATTGGAAGCATTGAGAATGTATTGCCCTAAAAACCACTCACAACACCCTAGCAACCACTTGAAAAATCATAGAAATTGTCTGAATTTTGTAAGGCCAAGCAACACTCACAATTTCCAACAATTTAGTGACTCCCTAGCAACCATCCAAAACATCCTAGCAACACTCTAAAACACTCTAACAGCCACTCAAAACATCTTAGCACCTGCTTAATAACCACCCAGAACATCCTATCAACACCTTAGCAACTGCTTATCAACACCCTATTGTTCCTAGAGGGCTACTCTCACATTTTCCAGTTATACAGCAACAGCCTAACAACCACCCAAAACATCCTATTGACACCCTAGCAAGCACTTAAAAAAAAACAAACAGCCACTCAGAACACCTTAGCAACTGCTTAACAACACCCTAACAACCACCCAAACATTTATCAATTATTTAGTAACAGCCTGGAAAAGTCTTTGCAACACTGCTTAACAACACCCTAGTAACCACCCAAACATTGTTGTGATAAAGTTTGCATGGCCAACCTACACTCAAATTTTCCTTTTAGTAACAGCCTAGCAACCTCCTTACAACACCTTAGCAGCCACCTAGAAAACTCTAGAACTCACTCAGAACACCTTAGCAACTGCCTAACAACACCCTAACAACCATCCAAACATTCTGATGGTGAATTTAAATTAAATTTGAGTGAGCAGCACTAACCTGTGCTCTAATTAACATGAACATTAACGGTTATCTTCTTGTCTAGGGTCCACCTGGTGATGTCATCCACCCTCTGCCCATCCAGTCCAGTCCCAAACGGGCAAAGAGGAACATTGATGCCAGCCAGATGATGGACGACGCTGCAGATGCCAACTACAAAGACTATGAGGATGGCATGGAGGAGATATTCGGCTCTCTGAACTCTCTCAAACTGGAGATTGAACAGATGAAACACCCTCTGGGCACACAGAGTAACCCCGCCCGCACCTGCAAAGACCTGCAGCTGTGCCACCCAGATTTCCCAGATGGTGTGTTTCACTCTCTCACACACACACACTTCCAAGTGTGTTAATGACTGTTTCAAACAAAGCTTCAGTAAAAACAACAGAGATAGGTACCTATGATGCTAATGAAAAATAAAATAGAGTAAATGTGAAGCCCTAGCAACCACCCACAACACCCTAGTTACACCCGATCAAATAACTAGAACAGATTAGTACCAAACCACATCCTACCAACCACTCAAACATTGTGGTGACGCATTTTGATGGCCAAGCACTACTCATGTTTTCCAACAATTAACAGCAGCCTAGCAACCACCTAGAACATCCTAGTAGCCGCTCAGAACACAATTAGTAACTGCCTAGCAACTGCCTAACACCACCTTAGTAAACATCTAAACATTTAGGTGCCGAGTTTTGCAGTTTACAATAGTAATGGCCTGGCAACCACTTTGCAGCACTGTAGCAACTATCCAAAACATTCACGCAACACCCAAAGTCATGATGCTAATAAAATAAAACAAAAACTAGCAATACATATATAATAACAGAATTTAATGCATTTAAATAATCCATTTAATTAAAATTAGGGTTACAAAGCAGCAGAAAATTTCCAAAAAAAAGTTTTTAAAAAATCATGGAACGTTTCCAAAAATTCTGGCATGCTTCAGAAAATTTACAGTATTTTTTCCACCTCTTTGCAATCCTAATTAAAATTTGTCTTTGAATTATCTTCATTTAGGGGCTTTAATTGCATGTATAGTGACATTCACAATTAATTACGATTAACTGGCCAAATCAAGTGCCAAATCACATAATTAAAAATCATCTGAATCTCAGCCTTGCGTTAAAGGGAAAGTTCACCAAAACAATGAAAATTGTCTTTAATTACTCACCCTCATGTCGTTCCAAACCTGTAGGACCTTCATTCATCTTCGGAACACAAATTAAGATATTTCTGATGAAATCGGAGAGCTTTCTGATCCTCCATAGACAGCAAAGGCACTACCATGATCAAGGCCCAGAAACGTAGCAAGGACAACGGTAAAATAGTCCATGTGACATCAGGGGTGCAACCATAATTTTATGAAGCTACGAGAATACTTTTTGTGTGGAAAGGAAACAAAAATAACTTTATTCAACAATTCTTCTCCCCTGTGCACCGTCTGCCGCTATTATCGAAAGAAACACAAAGCATGTGTGTGATGCTGCTGACGTAGAACACGCATGCGCTGAGACTTTTTACAAGCAGAATGCACACACATGCGTCGTGGTAATCTCAATAATGGCGGCGGATTTTCCCGGGAGAGAAGAAATCGTTAAATGAAGTCATTATTTTTGTTTTCTTTGAGCACAAAAAGTATTCTCATAGCTTCATAAAATTATGGTTGAACCGTGTCACATGGACTATTTTAACGATGTCCTTACATTTCTGGGCTTGGGAACATTTCAGATGCACTGCTCTCTATGGAGGTTCAGAAAGCTCTCGGATTTCATCAGAAATATCTTAATTTGTGTTCTGAAGATGAACGAAGGTCTTACGGGTTTGTAACAACATGAGAGAGAGAGTAATTAATGACAATTTTCATTTTTGGGTGAACTAACCCATTAAATGAATCTCATTTGAAAATATCAACATAATACGTAAAGCTTAAGATGGATGGCCCTTGTTTTTCTGTTTTCAGGTGAATACTGGATTGATCCGAACCAGGGCTGCTCCAGAGACTCTTTCAAAGTGTACTGTAACTTCACAGCAGGTGGAGAGAGCTGCATCTTCCCTGATAAAAAGAGTGAAGGGGTAAGAAATGTTCTCCTTACAGCCAGAAAGCAAAACACTTTGGGACGGCTTCCCACAAGTCCACATCAATAGTAAAACAGCTTTGATGTCAGAATCACCAAGCATAACACCACTTTAAAAAGCATCACATATCAAAATTAAGATGAACACACACTAGAGTCAACTCACAGTTAGTAGTCTATGGATTCCTGAAGAGAGGAACAGAGGTACAGTCTGTTCAATATGTCACACCATCTTAAGGTCACATCTGATTTAGAGTTTGGTTTTTTTTTTTTTTTCCCCCCCACTGGAAATCTATGGGAAGACATTCCCTGCACATCACAATGACATATTGAATGACCTGTACTTTTTCACATCAACCTGAATAAGGTCTATACCAGCTATTCAGCTGTTCAAAACTAGAATAATATAATATAATGAGGGTTCTTGTATCCGAGTCTTTAACGATGTTTGTGTATTAGATTCTGAAGTGTGACGAGTTATTTGCCTTAATGAGTCTCAGAAGCGTCATTGATGGAGAATCACTGAGTGGGGTGTGAAGGTGACTCTCGGCACTAACTTCGGTTCTTCCACAGGTTCACTCTTCACACCAGCAGATGCAGACAACAAGCTCATTCTCACCTCACACAAATATTTATCAGGGCAAGCTTTAAATTCAAACCAACCCTTGCTTCCTGTCGGACTGGTCCACACCGAATGCAAAAAAATAACTTAAAAATGTTTTTATGTTGGTCACATTTGAGTTCTAGGGTTTTATGGTGATTCAGGACGAAAGCAAAATCTGTGTCATAGAAACTGTTTTGCATTTGCATTAACATATGTGAACACAATGGGCCTCTTCATCCTGCAAAAAAACAAACAAAAAAAGTCACTTTTTGTTCACTCTGAAAAAATAAATAATAATTAATAATAATGATTCTATTAGAATTATATTATTAGTAGTACACCATTTTTAGAAGTATTTTTATGATTTTCTTTAGGTTTTTAAGTTACATTTTTTTTATCTTGCTCAGCCAAATAAATAAAATGACATTACTATTATATAAAATATTGTTAAACATCAAGTTGTCACATTTTTTGTTTACTAAAATATTTCTTTATATTTAATTTATATTATTATTATATGCATTTTAGTTGGTTTTTAAGTGATAGTTTTGTAGTTTATATGAAAATTGTTATTTAAAAAACCCTCTTTTTTAGGTTCGTCACTTTTTTCATTATATTAAAATTAGATTATTATTAGTAGCACTAGTAAGTTTTAAGGCATTTTTAATTTGCTCAATGAAAAATATTTAATTATATCATTACTTTTTTTATTATTATTATTATTATATGCATTTTTAAAACTACTTTTTTAAGTGACATTTTTGTAGTTGGCACAGAAAAAAAAAATCATCATATGAAAAATATACTATTCATTTTATTAATTTTGTAAACCTTTCTAGAATATATATATATATATATATATATATAGTGGCTTTTTATAGTTTGCTCAGTAAAATATATAATTATTTAATTTATTTTATATTTAATTATAATTAGTTTTAATTACAGTTATAGATTATTATAGTTGTGTATGAAAGCTCATTTTCGTATAGGGTTGTATTTTGTTAATTGTAGGGCTGTAGGTTTAATGTGTTCATTTGTTACCCAGTATACCAAGACGTCCAAGTGTATGTACATGGCTCTTCAAACATTGGGCAAACTGTCAGCAAGAACATGTCTTATGTGAAAGCCTCTGTCTCGGACAGATTGACAACTACACTGCAAAAACAGATCAAAATAATTCCCATAGACTACCTGTTTCTTCCTGTCTGTCTGTCTTCAGTATTGACTCTAGCTGACTCTCTCTCTCTCTCAGGCCAGACTCACCTCTTGGGTGAAGGAGAATCCAGGGTCGTGGTTCAGTGAATTCAAACGTGGTAAACTGGTAAGAGTGACTCCTCTTTCTTGTCCTCCTGAAATAGTCTCCTATTTTACAGAGCAAAATGGCTCGCTGGCCCAAAGACAGTCCAGGCACATGGTATAGTCGCTACAAGAGAGGGTCCATGGTAAGTAGGAGTGCATGAGAGAACAGGCCGGTACCGAGGGTCCAGGGATCCTCAGTGTTTCCGGACCATCAGTCTCTTGACGGCCCGTGCTTCTGCATGCTTCTCAGATCCCTTCATGGCCAACCATGGTCATCATCAGAACGGCAGCAAAAGGTGTGTTTGCTCAGACTTATGGGTAATCTGAGGACTGTGGGCGGAGACGTCAGTCAGTCTGTTGCCTTAGCAAAAACACTCAAAAAAGTGATTGACAAACCTTAACTTACCCTAGAATTTAGTTCTGACTGATGGAATTTCCCCCTTCTTCTGTTCCTGTAAGTTTGGAAAAAAAAAAAAAAATCACCTTGAAGTGACTGAGTCTGTTAACACACGATTGTCACTCTGCTTCCAAATGCTAGTGAGATGTTCACATGCAGGAAAATAATATTTTTAGGCATTATGGATATATAAATTTCACATAAGCTGCCTTAAAACATACTGTAGACAATACACATTCACTAGCTTTTGAAACAGAGCCTTTGTGTCCGTGGTGGATCTCAGTCACTGAGCTTCTGGGTTCAGTCTCTCTTGACATTCAGCTGTGATCATGAGGTAATGTGGTTATGGGCAGGTGTTCATGGTGGGTTGCATGCATGCATGCAAAGTCAATGCATATGAATATGTGCGAGGACCTCCTAATCGTAAGTATATAATGATATGTGTGTGTGCATGGAGCATGCGCTCGCTCTCTCAGTCAGTCACATATGTGTGTGTTTGTGGATCAGAGGAGATGGAGTTTTCTTCTGAACATGGGTTGGTATATTCAAGAATGAAAACAAAACATTTGCATATTTCCGTAATGCAAATGTTCCATCACACCACAAGGGGAGAATTTGCATATAAACCAGTACAACTCATCTGAATATATTAGTGATATTTTTCAGTGGAGTCTGTAACAAAATGAGTTTATCTTCCATGTTTGAATGTGTAAATGAATTTTGGTGTTTAATACATGCAGCGCAGATCTGAACTGGGAAAAGAGTTTTGTGCTCTTGCCTGACGGATGAAATATGAATGTTTAGACAATAGACACATACAAGTTAAGTGGTTAAAACATTGATTTGTGTCTATTGTCTAAACATTGCTCTTGCCTGACGGATGAAATATGAATGTTTAGACAATAGACACAAATCAATGTTTTAACCACTTGTATGAGGTGATTATTTTTTTTTAGCAAGGATGCATTGATTTGATCATAAGTGACAGTAAAGATTTATGTTACGAAAGATTTCTATTACAAATAAATGCTGTTCTTAATATAAAAAATGATCAGAGTTTTCATTAAATACGAAGCAGCACAACTGTTTTCAACATTGAAAATAATAAGATGTTTCTTGAGCAGCAAATCATCATATTAGAATGACTTCTGAAGGATCATGTAACACTGAAGTCTGGAGTAATGATGCTGAAAATTCAGCATTTTAAAATATAATAAAATAGAAAAGAGTTATTTGAAATTGTAATAATATTTCACAATATTGCTGTTTTTACAGTATTATTGATCAAATAAATGCAGCCTTGATGACCACAAACTTTTAAAACGGTAGTGTATATACATTATTGTTATAGCTAAGTATTTATTCAAAAAGACTGAAAGTGGTTTCTGACAAATAAATGACAACTAATTTCCCTGCAAAAACAAAATTGCCTTCATTTTTAAATTTTTGTTTTTCAGTAAAAATATATTAAATTTTTTAAACAAAAATGAAATTTAAATATAAGAAATTAAGTCTTGTTTTTAGGTAATATATCTTATGTCCTTAACACTTTGGTAATTGTTTTACTACTATTATTTTTATTTATTTATTAAGCCATTGTGTAATTTTAAACTCAAATCTAAAACAACAGTGATCGTAAAGTAGCGTAGGTCCGGAGGGGTGTGATGTGTAGTTTTCAGCAGAACCTCTAGGGGGCGTTTGTCCAGCCGTTATCTACACCGCACGGCTATCTATTTGTCTGCGCAGCTCTCATACGTGGATGCGGAAGGCAATCCGATCGGAGTGGTCCAGATGACGTTCCTGCGTTTACTCAGTGCCACGGCTCGGCAGAACCTGACCTACAACTGTTACCAGTCTGTGGCTTGGCACGACCAGGATCTGGACTCTTACGATAAAGCCATCCGTTTCCTGGGCTCCAACGATGAGGAGATGTCTTACGACAACAACCCGTACATCAGAGCCGCCGTCGACGGATGCGCGGTAAGAGCTGGAAATATTTGCCGAATTCGGAACTGCACACTAGCTGTTTCTGCCATTAAAAGACATTAAATTAGTAATAGTATGCGGTTCTAAATTCTAAAGTTGTTTTTAGCAAGTTTGAACTGAAAACTTTCACAAGCGAAGTTCATAATGCTCCCTTTCTTTTCTCCCGCAGTTGAAAAAGGGTTACGAAAAGACTATTCTTGAGATCAACACACCGAAAGTGGAGCAGGTACCATTTGTTGACATTATGTTCAACGATTTCGGCGGAGCGACGCAGAAGTTTGGCTTTGAGGTCGGACCGGCCTGCTTCATCGGCTAAGACTGCTCAGCGAGCACACACGAACAAAACATATTCATTTTCTCCGAAAACAAAACACAAGAAAGAAATAGGACGACTTATTTGTAAAGTTTTGTGTTTCCAAACAAACCCAACAGATACCAAAGTAAGGATAA
>JAFVLL020030503.1:0-23632 GCA_021397915.2 Tor tambroides | reverse complement strand
AAATTGTATTCTGAAGCCCATTAAAATCTCCAAACAATTGTGTCATATGCAACATAATATGGAACTGTTTATCTCTCCGGGAATTTCCACAAAGCGAGATAAATCCATCATTAACTTCCACTTTCGACAGATTCAGGATGCTCTGACATCTCAAACGAGTGATAGCTACCAGCAAAATGTTTAATTTGACAAGTTACATCTATCTTTTTTATTATTATTGCAGCACAGCTGTGTTGTTAGACAGTTTAATACTGCCTGAAGCAGCAGATGAGAACAAATCAGGTTTTATTCCTAATTCATATAACATATTTTTGGAAAAGCATGAAAAACCAAACATTTGTTAGTACGTAAATCTGCTATCATCAGTCACTTTAAAAAAAAAAAGAAAAAAAAAAAAAGAAAACCTTGACTGAAAGGTTCTTTGAGGAACCAAAAATAGTTCTTCTAAGGCAATGTTGCAAAAGCCCTATTTTTGGAAGATTTATTTTCAAGATTGTAAGAACCTTTAAAGAACCACCTTACTGTAAGCCTTGTGAAGTCATATGTTAGTTTGAACATGAGGAAGAGCAAATTAATTATAGTTCTTAATTGGCTAAAAGATGCAGGAATGCTGTCATGAGGCAATACACCTTCAGCAAACTGTAAAACAGTGTAACACAGCAAACAAAGAAATGAGCTCGTCTGCAGATAAAGCTCTTTGCACAGGAAATGAGGGAAGAAAAGCGCAGAGAAAAGAAATGCAATTATAGGCCCAATGGGATTCGAGATCATTGTAATTAGCTGCTGTTATAAGAACATATCCTCTCTTTGAACTTTACCAGGAGAAACTAAACACAAACAATCCTTAAAGTATTTATATTCTACGGCTCATGACAAACAACCGTCTAACTGCACGCTGTCTGAAATAGCAGCTGTTTAGAGATGGGATAATATGTTATTTAGTGATGTATACTGTACATAATCAAAGTAAATGCACACCATTTGTAATCCTAAATCACTAGTGCGGAGATTGTAATTTGCACCTATACACCTTTTTTTAGTTTGTCTAGCAGACCTTTTTGCAGCTGCATGGTGAACATTAAACATCTTGGTGTCCCATTGACATTCAAAGAGTGTTATTTTATCTGTGACATGAGAGACAGATCAGAGAGGAAATACATTGAGGAAGGAAAAAAAAAACTGAAGGATTCAGCTGCCTCTTGGGAAAATAATAATTTAATAATTTAATCACAACCTGTCAAAACCTAAGTACATTTTGTGCACAACCCTGTTTTCACTCAACTACCAAAGAAAAGAACAAAAAAAGAAAAAAAAAAAAAGGAACGTTTCCTGAAATTCTGACACCTAAAAAGTAACACAATTTGGACATTTTCAACAGCATGACAGAGTATAATCTCAAACTTCAGATTTTTCTCAATAATCTCTCATTCTACGGTTATACTATCACCACCAAGCAACCCTGATATTCTTGGAAATTATACATTTGATTACAAATCAAAATCTTTAATTAGGCTAAATTTGTAGGTCTCTTTCTTGAAACCTTATTACAGATTGTGGTGTAGTTTTTATATTATTTGTTTATTTATAATATTTGAAAATCTATTTAATTTTAATATCAGTGTAGTGTCTATTCCTAGAACAATTACATAATTACACAAATTATAGTTTCAAATTATAATGAAATTTATGTCAATTTTCTAACAGTGTTGCAAAAATCAGAAGTCTTACATAAAATAAATAGAAAATAAAACTATAAAATGAATAGCAAAATATATCACATTTAATTTAACCAGAAGATTTATGAACAATATTTACTGAAGTTTAAGCCCCTCTTAAAAATCAGTGAAATTTACATCAGTTCAGGTTGAATAACTTTTCCATGTAGAATTTCTGTTGAATTGCGTTGTCCTAGGAAAAAAAAAAAAAAAAAAAAGTATATAATTTAATTTTATTTAATACATTTTTTTCCACCTCCTGTACTGACAGAATCCTATCACTGGAAGATGCTAATACATATTTAACAGATATAAATTTAGAAGTAATGTCACATGAAACATTTAGTAGCAATAATGCAGCATTGTTGTATCTTCCCTAGAAGTATGAGTTTAATAACAAAGCAGGATAGAAAGATACGACTTCCTTTTAAATGTCACCATACTAAATTGCCTAATTTAATGCAGCAGTAAACTTAATCTGGTATACAAAAAACTCTTATTACTTGTCCGGCTTTAAATAATCACTTTCCATGCAATGTTTTTTTTGGTATTGCGGAATCATTAAAGCTACTAAATGATTCAAGTGACACGACTTTAACATGAAATACACCAGTGAAAGGATTTAGACCAGTCAGGCCAGGTTCAATTTCATCAGCTCTCTTTGGATGCACTCCACTTCAGCTGAAACCTTACAATCAGCATCTAGTAGAGGCACTTCAGCTGATGACACCATAAAGCATCCAAACCCAACCTTTATACAGATGACATTTATATCCTCAGTACAGGTGTTGAAAAGCAATGTGAATTGGGCTGCTTTTGCTGATCACTTTGGTTTCGAAAAAGCTTTGAAATCACACAACACAGAGACCTTCCTCCAACCTGGCATTTAATGTCTTCTCTTTTAAACTTTCCAAAACCTGATCTGAGTCCTGTGAGAGCTTTTTATAATGAGGCAGGTGTTCAGAATATGGCATTTGCTCTCGCTGAGTGCTTTTGCTTCGAGGGCAGTAGGACCACTGACATTTGCAGGACATTGAATGAAGAACTCCTGCTCAAACACAGCAGGGCTTTGACAAATTGTTCTTTTATTATAATTTAATTCTTAAAATGTAGCATACATATACTATTTTGAAACTATAATGGAATATAATATGTTCACCGTTTCCATTGTGATTTTCTTTGTGGTTTTTCTGCTTGAAATGACCACAGGATTCAACAATATATCAACTTTGAAAGAAAAATAAATTAATAGTACTTTCAAACACTAAAGAAATAATTACTACTTTTATATAAAATATTTTGCATATACGCATGGGATGAATGGTACAGTCATATCAGTGGTGTAGAAAAAGCTGTTTCATTATTCAGACACCAGATATAATTTATTTATTTATTTATTTATTTTTACTAGAGGGTGCAGGACACTATACTGCCCTACAAAGGCAAAGTGCAGTAACTACGCAAACACTGAAACTGAGAAAAAATGCCTTTAAAGTTTTTACGTCAGCCAGTCAAACATGTTGTGGGTAGATTAGTGGCAATGCATTTATTTAATGCTGTCACGAATCCTGTTTGTGATCTTTCATCTGGTCACCACCAGAGGTCGCCTTCCGATTACACAGACATTCACACTGCACAGACTGTTACACGTCACCCCGGACTACAGTTCAAATCATCCACTGCTCTGATTACACACACCCACAGCTGCAACCTATCAAACACATTATATAAGCCTTGGACTTCCTCTTTCGGATCGCCGAGTATTGGCTGTGTTAATCACTCTCCTAGCAATAGCAACATTACGGAGCCATTCCGTGTTTCCTGAGTTTAGTCTAGTCTGTCTTTTTTTTTTTTTTACCTGTGTCACACGTGTCTTGATTCTAGCCTGGTTTACCTCAGCTTGTCTGATCTCTGCCTGTCCTGTAGCTTATAGCCTGTCTTGGATTTACCCTTTGCCTTGCTGTTTTGGACTGTGTTTGCACCTCAACTGGACTCTCTTTTGTGGTTTTTGGATTAAAATATATATTATACTCTCTTTCTCTGTTTGTGGATTACCCGTTTGCCTCGCCCTCAGGATTTAGATAGCCGTCGATCAACCCACGCCTGGTTTAGTATTACTCTTGTGTCTCGTCTGTGCCATACCTGTTTGCTGGTGTTCGATCATGCCTGTAGTTTTACCATGTCTGTGAATAAAGCTATGCATATGGATCCACACTTCTCTCGTCTCAGTCACCCTGTTACAAATGCCTTATTAGGATGGAATTTTTATAGATAAAAAAACATGACCACCAAAATGCAGATACTGCACTCTGCTTTTGGATGCCGTTAACTAAAACACTATTGCAAAAGCAAAATGCAGTATCTACAAACTAAACGTGTTCATGCAAATTTCTTGTTGTGTTTCTTACTACATGTTGATTTGTTTTTAATAACTTTAATAATTTTATTCATGTTTGCATGTTGTGAATGTTAAAATTGCTCAGTAGTATGCCTCAAGTTTAAGAGTCATTTTATCACAATGCTCCTTTCACTACAAAGAGGGTTTTGCTCATTTTATTTAAAAAGTAATTCATTGCAGTAGTTAAAAAAAAATCACACAATTTAAACTTTGCCTAACAATATAACTAGGGTTGTAAAAAATGCTCAAAATATTTGTACTGTACCACATCCTGTATGTCATTTCCATGTCTGCAGTTAAGTATATGTAAAAAAGGTGCATAAAAGGTTCTCAGAAATAACCTAATTTGTTTGCTTAACCTATTTATGTACAATTATTCTAAAAGGAATTTTAATGTCATAAAAAATATCACACACATTACACACAAACTATTGGCCTGTGAAATAGTGAAAGAAGTCATCCCTCGTGTTTTCTTGCCTAGCTGGATGTTGGATTTTCACATCCACCTTTGCTCATATTTACCAAGGATGCCAATATTAGTGGAGGGCGCTGTAGCTTTCAGCTTTATTTTTATTTTAGTTTTAATTTTTTACATTTTAGTGCTTCAACTTAAACTGTATTTCAGTTAGTAGCCAAGACAGCATAACAACATCAATTTTAATTTCACTTAACAAACACTTTGTAATGGTCGTGTTAATGGTAGTCCTACTAATTTTAGTTTTTGTTAACAGTAACAACACTGAAATACTGGATGATTCTAGTCATGAGAATCTAGTTGAGGGTGACACAATCATAACAAACTAGTTTTCCTTTCTGCTGGATACATGGGCAGATATGCCAATTTGCAGTATATACTGGTTATGAACCATGACAGAAAGAGACTGCTTGACCAACAAGTGAAGCGACCAACCAACAGTGCATCATTCCCATCCACACAGCGCTAATCACATCAGTAAATAAATCCATCATTTCTCAGTTTGGTCAGTAAACCTCTGTTGAGCTCAGTGGCTTCAGTGTGTGGCTTTGTTAGATCTCTGTGACTTTATCCTGAAGGATAAACAGCTCTAAAGACTCACATTACACTCACCGAGGGATCCAGAGTAAATGACAGGATGATCACTTCTGCTTATCACTGCCCTCCATCCTGCATATATCAGAGTCAGAGCTGCACAGCAACATGGCTTCTGTCACAGCTTGCTCTCTACGGTTCTGCTTGAACCTAAAAAAGACAATTCTGTCATCATTTACTCATTGTCATGTTGTTACAAACTTTCTTTCTTCCATGGAACACAAAAGGAAAAAAAATCAAGCTTTAAAAAGTAAGCAAAACCACTACAAGAATCCAAGAAAAATGATATTCCAAGCCATATGACCGTTTTGACCAACACTCAAACATTTCTGTTGTTACTCAGAGGGAAATCTTCCCAAACAGTGAAATGTAAATCAATGACTTTAATTTGAGAATCCGATTATTAAATGGATCATTTTGCTGCTTTGATCTCTCATAAATGCATTCCTCACACAAAGCTATTGTATAGCTTCAGGTGTGAAATTTTATTCCGGTTTAAAAGGGGAAACATTATGAATGAAACTTACCTGACAACAACAGTTCCTATATCAATATCCAAATAGAATAGCATTAATAAAGTTGCCTAAAGCGCATCTTAAAGCTTTTCTTGTGATCTTGTTGCCTCTCATTTGTAGCGTTGTATATATCAAGTGTGCATATATAATTATGATATTGTGTAAGTCTATAACTCCACAAGTCATTGGGGTCACTTTTATAGCACTTTCTTGTGATTTTGACGCTTGACAGCTCCAGTCCTCATTCACTGTCATTACACTGAAAATACTGGCAATTTTGGATCATACTGGTAAGTATGGGTGTGAAATGACATGAGGCTGAGTAAATAAAGACAGAATTTTTAGTTTTTAAGGATTAGGTTATCATTATGTTTAAAATACATATTAAGTCAAGCTTTTCAACCAATGTCTTGCTTTCTAAAAGACCTTACTTAAACTCCACCTAAAAGTTTTCAACTCTGAAGAGATGAACATCTTTTGAGTTCAAAGAAAATAAAGAGACATTCCATCTGCTTTTTTTGACAAAATTTCTTAATTATTCATCATGCTATATCATTTACAAATGGCTATTTTGAATTCTTTATTTTTGTGTAAAATCTTAATTATGATTAATAAATGAGTGAAGGCAATGTTAAAAATATCTGAGACCCTCAATTCTGGTTATATATTATGTCACACCAAACTTGGAAGATTAAGTTGCTTATGAGATATGGTTTTCCTCACAGTGTGCAGTTTTGTACTGTTGCATACTGTACATTTCGGCAATTGTAGTCATTCAGATATTCCCCAATTGTGTGTAAACTGTACACATACTTTGGAAATGGTAGAAATAGTTGTATGACAATATGCTATTCTGAACACAGTCAAGGACAAGAGACAGAAAAGAGACTTCACAACAATACACATAATAGAAAATAAAAACTCCCAGCAACATTTCAGAGGCTAGGTCTTTGTTTGTCCTCGTGCATGTGTACTGTAGGTGCATGTGTTTGTATTTTGATGGCAAAATAATAGTAATAATAATAATAAAATGTTTATTCACCTTGGACTACTTTATGTCCCATGAATGAATGAATGAATGAATGTCCCATGACATAAAAACTATTGAGCATTGCTAGTGGAATAAAATAGTGAGTGATTTTTAATTTAATTATTTTTTTTTTTCCCAGTAGCCCACAGCACCGCAAATACTCGTAATTATGAATAAATAAATACACATTTTTAAACATGGAATGTTATTATTAGTTGTGACCATTGAAAATGTATTATATAAACTTTTTTTGTTTTTTGTCATCAGTAAAAATCCTAAAAAAGGTGCAGGTCTTTTTGCATATGCACTGTTTGGTCATAAAATGCTTTTATTATTATTATTATTATTATTATTTGGATCCATTTAAAAGGAAGTTTGAAATGTTGAATGTGAAATATTATAACAGGCCCTTTGAACAAGTTAAATCAAAAGGCACAGCAGAGTATTTTAACTGAATATTGGACTTTACACATTACACACTGAACTCGACCGCAGTAATTACTCATCCCCTTTCCATCTTTCATACCCTTTACATCTGCCTTTACCATACAGACCTGACATATTTAATCATCTGAATAAAAGATTAAAAGAATATAGATGACCACTGTGGGTTTCCAGCATTCAGATTATGTGATGCACAGATAACTGTAACAGTTCTGCTGAAATCATCTGCTGTAATGTCAGTGTCATACAATAATGGTTCACCTTATTTTATATGCTTGAGGCAGTACATAATAGGCATGTATGTCTGTATGTATGCATGTACGCATGCATGTATGTTGCAATAATACAATTAAATGTATCTGTTTCAAAACAGAATAAAAAAAGATAATTTTATATATAACTTTTGCATATACATTGTATAAGTTATTTATTGTATTGTATCAGAATCAGAATCAGAATCAGAATGAGCTTTATTGCCAGGTATGTTTACACATACGAGGAATTTGTTTTCATGAAGCTTCCAGAGTGCAACAGAATGACAGTGACAGAACAAAAAACACAGATAATAAAAAGAAGAATTAAAAAGAACAAGTAATAAGGAATAACAATATACAAATTGACAATTGTATGTACAGGTATATAACAGTAGACAGTTTTGTATGTACTGGTATATTATGTGCAATTGAAATGTAGACTAAGTATGTGTGTTAGATAAATAAGTGTATAAGAGTATAAGTAGTGTGTGTACCATAATTATTGTCAAGTGTTCATGAGATGGATTGCCTGAGGGAAGAAACTGTTTCTGTGTCTGGTCGTTCTGGTGCACAGAGCTCTGTAGCGTCGACCAGACGGCAGCAGTTCAAAGAGGGAGTGTGCTGGATGTGAGGGGTCCAGAGTGATTTTGCCAGCCCTTTTGCTCACTCTGGATAAGTACAGTTCTTGGAGACTGGGGAGGGTTGTACCAATGATTCGCTCAGCAGTCCGGACTACCCTCCGTAGTCTTCTGAGGTCAGATTTGGTAGCTGAGCTGAACCAGACAGTTATTGAAGTGCAGAGGACGGATTCAATGATGGCAGAGTAGAACTGTTTTACAACTGTATTACAACCTTTATGTAAAATAAATATTATATATGTGACAAAGGCTGAGTGTGATTTGTTTACGATTACTTAATCATTTTACTAGAAGGCTTCAAGTGACTTTTGCATTTATTTTGTGCTTCATTTGTGTGCCAATGAGTCATTGAATCACTCAACCAAATCATTAATGAGCAAAACATGTCTTTATATATTTATTTAAATTTTGCGTGTGTTCAATTCTACTAAGAGACTCAAGAAAGAGCGTCCTGTAGATAGCAACAAAGCATGTAACAGTTTCACATAATAAATAAGGATTTATTCTAAAAGGCACACTACTGTGTGCATGGCAAAAGTTATTTTCTTCTTCATTATTTTGGTCTTGTTTTTGAGTACAAAAACTTTCTTAACCCTCATGTTGTGTTCCGGTCATTTTGACCTGAGAAGGATTTTATTTTTCCCGAAAATGTTAGTTCATGTTATTCCTCTGGACTAAAACCTACTGACTTTGCTGACACAGGATATAAAAAAATGTATTTTTGATTCACTGTGCCACCCCCTCCCCCTTCCCACCACCACCACTTTGATCCAACTGTGGTGCTCCAGATCAAAAAATGACCATGCAGCCTACAAAAATTGCTATATTATTACCAAATGTTGAATTCAATTCAATTCAATTCAGCTTATTTTCTTTCTGTTAGCAGGTTTTGTTTTAGAGATGATTGATAGGCTGATCTAAACAAATGCACTTCAGTTTTTGAGTGAAACAAGTATTATTTTATTTATTTTGATAATTTTGCCAATGTTCACTCAAAAACTGAGATGCATAAGAAAACAAGTTGACGAATATTGAATCAATTTAGTGATAAAACAGCATAGTTTTTAAAACGCTGGTCATTTTGACCAGAAACACCAAAATAGGTAAATAATTTTCAGCACAGAAAACACAAATGACATCATTCATGGTCTTGTTTGCTGAAAAATATATTAAAATTAAATGAGTTTATGCTTAAAACAAGAACAAATGTCTGCCTTGGATCAGAAAAATAAACTTGTTTTCCATTTGAATTATTTTTTCTAACTCTATTGGCAGATATTTTTCTTGTTTTAAGCTTAAGCTCACTTAATTTTGATACTTTTTTCAGTAAACAAGACTTGATATTTTTTTCTTAATATTGTATATAAAGGCTTAATAAATTGTGTGCACTATTTATAATTGGACTGGAAAACAAGGGGGATAAAAAAAAAAACAGAACATCACAGTAGTAATAATTTAACAATTAAATAACAAAGAAAGCACCATTGTGCGCAGTATTTAATTTTTTTCTAAAGCCATATGGCTTAGTGTGAGGAAAAATGTATGGTAAATTTATTCGCTCATAATGTTCCACTATCGTCACTCATGAGACACACACAACCCCACAACTTCTGACATCACTGACATTGAAGTAAAGCCAATAAAGTGAAGATTACTTGGACAAAGTGCTGAAATTACACTCAACACACACTTTTACACATGCGTATGAATAAAGCAGGATAATTATCCAAGTCATGTAAAGATACACAAATAATGAATCTCGTGTCTCCTTCCTGACATCTTTAAGGATCTCCTCCCCCTGGCAAAACAAAAATCCATAGTTCTCTGATTAAAATGCAGTCTCCAAGATGTTCCAAGCCCAGGTTATTACTTAACTGCTCAATTCCTATAGATCTACACATACCTCGGTCATCTGCTGCGGTAAATTCAATATTCACCTCGCAATCCCTCTGAACATCACCTCTGAATAGATAATGGAGGCTCTAGGGACCAAAAGCTACTGATTATGTTGAGAAAGGTTTAAACCTCACAACAGCTGCATCTCAGTGCCTCACTGCCCAGAGTCTCTGCACATTAACATCTTCCTTAAATTCATTTTAGGCTCTGTCTAGCCGGTCATGGCCTCACAGGGTGATGCTGTGCCGGGGTGATATCAGCTCTGGCACATGCTTTGATCAAGAGCCTGCACTCTCCTAACGTGCCCTGAGAACTGTAACAGCTAGCAGACCAGCTGCTCGAGTGCCTTCTCACTTTCTGACAGCATGACACGGTGTAAAGTACCAACATTACCCTTGCACAGATTGCTTTTTTGTCTGTGAGGTGATCATCAGATGTCATTGGTAGCGAACAGGCCGGAACTAATAGCATTGGGGTTCTTGAAACAATCCATTGGAAAATGTACTGTATGAAGGTACTGGAAAAGTAATTAAACTATTCTGAAATTATTATTATTATTATTTTTTTTTTTTGTGGGCATCAGAACATGTAAGAGCAGAAGACACTTGCATGAGGAGACACAATTAGATCTTATATGGACATTCTACAACTGAATTGATTCCCAAAAAATGCAGGTAAGTGCATTTACAAAAATTCTACACAGCGTGTATGGAACTGAACAACTATATTGTAACTACTTGTTAATGACATATTTAAATGCATATCAGAGTGTCTGTATGTGTGCAGTGCAAGAAAACCACAGGGAAAGTGGTATGAGTTTTGACTCATGTTGCCCGATCTTGCTAAAAAAAAAACTACGAACAAGCCCATAATAAACTAAATGTTGAATATTGAAAACAAGACCAAAATATTGCGACCCGCACCTGCCTACTTTAATATCTCCATAATCTTGATTGATTTTTGAACTGAAGCTAGACAAGAAGCCCAAACATTTCTTAGAATATGTGGACATGGCAACCCTTGAAAGAATGTGCTGTGCAAAGCAGCCTTACAAACATAAACACAACACGAAGCCTCTTTAGACATCGGCTTATTTAAAATTGCAGAAAATAACAAGTCTTTGGTTGCTGTAATATTACTTGTCCATAAAAAGAAAGAAATTAAAAACACAGTTTTGGAGAGACATGAGGGTGAGATGGCAGAACTTTCTTATCTGAGTGAACTATCCCTTTAAATGATTTAGCAAACCTTGATGAGATTTGCAGAAAGTACCCATTGGACACAAGATCACTGGTGGTCTCTGATACATAAATGTTCCCATTCCACACAATGAAAGTGTATATTTTTGCACCTATCTTAAGCACAAATGGTAGAAACATTACTGGCATGTATATGATGTCTATCATCTATAGCCTATATTTCTTTCACTCTGGTTCCATGCAGTCCCTCATCTGCAAATATTTCATCCACTTTTTTTAAAGTTGAATGGGCCTGAAAAGACCGCAGTGAATAGGGAAATTAACAGATTACAAGAGATTTCAACATAAAGATCAAACACAGTTCTGCAAAAATAAAGCAAAGGCATACAATTAATTCATTAACCTCATAGAGATGATTTATGATGCAATGGTGCGTTTTACTTCTCCAACTTTCAAACACACCTAGTGAAGCCCGTTTCTCCCAGTTCACTATGAATATGGATCAGTTTTCACTGGCAAAAATTTCAAGCGTTTAATTCAAAGGAAAAATAAATCCCGCTGCCCCTTGTGAATGGGTTATTTGTAGGTAATTAGGTGTTACTGCTTTTCATAATATAGTTATATTATATATAATATAATATAGGCCAACTTTTAACTGCTCAAAGATTAAATTGAAAATTCAGTTACCCTGTTAGGTGATTTAAAAGAAGTACTCTTATTTTGACATGTGGATAAACATAATGAAACACCTGTAAAGTAATTGATTATACAGTAGTGTGTTATTTGAAATTACATTTAAAGTTAATATATTTTGAATGTACTAAATTGCAATATCATCATTATTGTGAAATTACAAATATAGCTGAATATATATGATACACAAGATCCAGAAATGACTTTAAAGTATATTTTAGTTCACCTTAAATGCTTATCAGTACATTTTTAAGTACAATTTAATCATATTTCAAAGACAATGGAAGTAATTATGAAATTAAATATAGTAATTTAAACCATATCATTTACATAATAAATACTCTTTTTATGAGTATGCTAAAAAGTGTTGTCAAATGATTGATCGCGATCAATCACATCCAAAATAAAAGTTGTTGTTTCCATAGTATATGTGTGTGTTCTGTGTATATTTATTATGTATATATAAATACAGACACATACATTTTTAATTATTATTCATCATATTCATATAATTTCAATTATATATAAATATATTTCATATATAAATGTAACATATTTTTCTTGAATATATACATGCATGAGTGCATTAACATATATATGTACATTTATTATGTGTATATATATATATATATATATATACACATAATAAATGTACACAGCACACACACATATACTATGTAAACAAAAACTTTTATTTTGGATGCAATTCATCACAACTAATCGTTTGACAGCACTAATGCTAAAGTGTACTTCTATTATTTATTTATTTCATTAGTTAGTCTGTACAATGGAAGTCAATGGCTACCATTGAGTGTTTGGTTACCGACATTGTCAAAAAAAGTCATACAGGTTTTGAACGGCATGAGGGTGAGTAAATAATGGCAAAATTCAGATTTTTGGGTCTATAAACTATCCATTTAAGCAATCTGTTGTTTGTTCATATCTGTTCACTTAAATGTGATTATCCAAAAGAGTCAATGAACTATCAGCCTGATATTTCAATGTTGAGTATATTTTTTTAAACTGTCTTGTGGCCTCTCAAACAAAAGAATGACGGTTAAAGTAATAAATAATAAAGACTTTTTTGAACTGAATGTGAAAGCTGACTGTCTTCTTTCACACACGGATGATGGAGATGAGAAATGATCTACTGTAGTTTTGGAGTGGCAGAAGCTCCAGGATCCGGCTCAATCTGAAACATTTTGACAAAAGGCATCACCTCAGAACTTATGAGGAACCTTCTGTCCCACGTTATTACAAAGCCTCGTCCTCTTCATCACTCCCCAACCAGCCTGCAATACTGTACTTTAGAAAATTACAAAGAAAACATCCATTGAAACAAATGCAGGAGTGCCCTTACAATTATGTAAAAATTTGTGATAATTACATACGAAACTAACTTTAATTATGCTAATAATTACAGTAACGAATGCTAAAAAAAATAAATAATAATAATTATTATGAGAACACCTCCAAAAGAAGCCAAAGCAGGATCAGTGGTTAACCAGTACATACTAATTTATTTTCAAATGATTTATTTGTATTTTAATTAATTTTATATAAAATAATATACTTTTTAATGCAGCATTTGCTATTTACTATCTTTACATTTACATTTATGCCATTAGCAGACACCTTTCCACAACACAACTTACAAAAGAGGAACAAAAGCAATTCATCAAAGAGTCACAATATTCATAGTATAAAATGGCAGGTTCATTATCTTGGAGAGCAATAAATCTAATCAATGTGGAAGAGCAAGAGCGGTTTTCTGGTTTCAGTGTCTTTCGAATGCTTCTATGATATTTTGGAGTATTTTTTGACCTAATACACCCCTCATCACTATCAAAAATGTATTAATGTAATAATGTAAATTCTTTTGATGAGCACAACTGCAGTTGACATTTAAAGTGGTGCTGTAGATTATTGAGATGGATTTTTTTTTTTTTTTCCAGCAACAAGTTCATATTTCCACCAAAATGAGTTAAGGTCACAAGTTTATTAGGCATTATGAAGACTAAGCCTGAAGTAATTACATGATTAGAGGCCCAAGAGCACTAAAATCGGCTGTGTGTCTACAATAAGAGCAAGTTGGCAGCAGAAAAATCAAAGGAAATTAACTTGAGTTATGTTTAAGTAGGATATATTTCTGCTCTCTTGCTCCCTAACCCAGATCTGAACCTTTACACAGCTCAAATTCAATATTCAAATTTGCAAGCTAGATCCGGTAATCTTCAGCTTTGCTCATAGGGAAAATAATAAGATAGCCATTAATCCATTATTCAGCTGACCAAAAGCTTTTTTTTATTTTTTTTATTAATGTTTGATGTGTGTGTTCATATGCAGCCAGATTAATAAGCATTATTGGGGTGCTGGTACTCCATTCACACACTTTCTGGTAATGAAATCAAAAATGTCATCAGCTTGGAAAACCATTTACATATTGTAAATAAATGAATACATGTAAGTGTAAGATTATTTCAACAACAAGAATAAATGCAGATTGAAAATATAAAATGAACAGTGTCAGACTGCATATGACAGCAATTTTCACTTAATGTATGAAAATAACAATAATTATGTACACAGCTGATCTGAGTTGTTAGCTTTCATATATTTCAATATCTAAAACACCTGCAGTACAATAAATAAATGTATTGTTTTATGGAGTCTCACACCAAGATATACCCAAATTATTGCAAAAACAAAATGAAACAATATTTACAATAATTGATTTACTCCAGATCTTTAAATATTTATTAGTCTGTAATATTTATTATTAAAGGAATAGTTCACACAAAAACGAAAATTTGCTGAAAAAGACCATCCAAGATGTAGATGAGTTTCTTCATCAGAACAGATTTGGAGAAATTTAGCATTATGCAACTTGCTCACCAATAGGTCCTCTGTAGTGAATGGGTGCCGTCAGAATGAGAGTCCAAACAGCTGATAAAAAAACATCACAATAATCCAGTCCATCAATTAATGTCATGTTAAAGTGAAAAGATGTATGTTTGTAAGAAACAAATCCAACAAGACATGTTTAACTCCAAACCATTGCTTCTGGCTAAAATACAAGTACTCTATTCTTAATATCGTTTGCTCCTGTGAAAAAGTCGTCTGGTCTGAAAACGCCTTGATGCATTTGTTTCTTACAAACACACATCTTTTCACTTCACATGATGTTAGTTGATGGACTGCAGTCATGTAGTTTACTTTTGGATTATTGTGATGTTTTTTATCAGCTGTTTGGACTCTCATTCTGACGGCACCCATTCACTGCAGAGGACACATTGGTGAGCAAGTGAAGTAATGCCAAATTTTTCCAAACCTGTTCTGATAAAGAAACAAACTCATCCACATCTCAGATGGCCAAAGGGTGTACATTTTCATATTTGGGTGAACTATTTCTTGAACATTTACTACTTAAAAATTAAACAGAATATTTAATTCTAATCATTTAACATTATATTATAATTATCACTATTTTTAGTACAATATTGTCATTAAAACAGTTAAACCACAGCAGTTATGCATTTGGTGTCAAATAAATGCAACAAAATGTTTATCAATTAAGACAAACACAAGCCTGAACATGCTTTTCAACATTAGAAATCACAAGGGTTATTTCCCCATTATCACCAATATGCTCTGTTTTGCAGGCTTGGAATTAACTCTTAAGAAAGACAAAGCGAAAGAGCTTTGTTCACAGAGAGATTGGCAGCTGTGTGGAAGATTCCCTCTCCAGGAGGAACACTTCCTCGCCGCACAATCAAAGAGCCGAAATGAACAGCAGATGACTCTAGAGGAGGTAAGCACAACCCCGTGAGCCGAGAAGACAACATGCTGATTTCCCAAGATCCTGCCGAAGCACTTCACGCCGCGCGGCCCAACTCAGGAAGCAATACACGATATCCGCGTGTAGTCGACAGCAAATACCTTTGATTTTACACTCTGCTGACACGTAAGGCTTGCACGAGCTGGATTGCCGCCTCTTAGTTTTGCCCTGTGTGTTTTGGGATTGGTTTCTTTCTATATTATAGTTCTATTTGCAGCGTTAAAGACAATTGCTCTGTGTGTGCTCAGGGAAATAAAGATCTTCCCCTCCCACTCTTTGGTATTTAACACAGCTCACCAACCACAGGAATGGATTTTCCCTCCTAGCGACAGCATGATTGCTCTCAAGTTCAGATGTTCGGTGCGATATCGTGCTTCGGCGAGTGGAGCTGGTGGGAAACACGCAGGCCGAGGCAGATATTTTAGCTGCTTTCTATTCCCCTCCATTAACCAGAGCCCATAAATATGACATGCGCTGTAACCTTCCCACCATGCCCTATGCAGATCAGCCATGCCGCTTACATGTTTTATTAATGACGTACATCCATCGATTTCGCCGAACGCGATCGAATTTAACTCTGCTAGTTTGAGGGCGTATAATGATGATGGGTCTGATGCACCACAGGCCACATGTAAAGGTGAAGTAGTCATAATATGATTGTCTATATATAATAGTAAACATGTGTAAAGTTATGTGCATTTATTACCCGTACAGAAATCCTGAGGAGATCTGGATTTATCTTCACTGAGATTGTAATTGTGTGACGTTTCCACAGCTTGCAATGAAATACGGTGTGAAATTTGGAAGGAACACAAGTATTCCATGTGGAGCTCGCTAACATCTCTTCATTTTTCAGATGTTACTTTAATAAGGCTTACGCTGGATGTAAATAATGAGTCTCTGAGGTTTGGGATGTGACATGAGGGGTTTGGGAATGGAAAGGCCCGTTTGAATCTTGATTTACTGGACTGCTGCAGCCTTTAAACTGGTAGGCGTACATGAAAACGATGAAAATGAATGGAGCTTTTGGCCAAACTAAACAAAGAAACATTTGTATTGTTTTATTTTAATTACAGATGAATGAAAATAATTATGATTAATTAAAAGTGTATTATATACAGTGATGGGAATAACGGCGTTATAAATAAATGCCGTTACTAACGGCATTATTTTTTTCAGTAATAAGTAATCAAACGAATTACTGTTTCCCCATTACAACGCTGTTACCGTTACTGACAATAAAATTCGGCGTTACTAGAACTTATTATAATATTATTAGAATTTTATTTTTCAGTTCATCTGAATGGATGCGCAGTGTAGCTGTATTTGACGTACCATAAACTCTAGTGTGAAGGCGCACACCTCGCCGTCGTTTTGTCTCAAACGCGCAAAGCAAGATACAGAGCAAGAGAGTCTTTCATAACACGCAGAATTGATGAGCTACATGTAAACGGTATTCTTTGTTGTATTTTCCTGTCAAAATAACAGAGTTCCTTTGGAATTCTTCAGCTTTTAAGAACTGCCGGGTTATCTGGTAGTGGGCGGAACTAATGCGCAAACAACAGTCTCATTGGCTGGCGCTCACCTATTATCGTCCCTGTTTTGATTTCAGCGAATCAATTGGAGCGAACACAGAATACGTGATTAATATTCATGAACCCAGCAGCTCATTAATCCTTAGTTCGTTTTATATTGTTATTAGTAGTAGAATTTGTAGTAGTTTTGTTATCTTATCAATCCACCCCTCCCCTTTTTTTTTTAATAGAAACACTAAATGACAAACAATATCTTAATCACCACCACCAGTCCTAAGTTCAGTCAACATGACAAATATGCATTCAACTTGGTTATTCTAATTACTAAAGTTCTATCATTGTCACGAATCCTGTTCATGCACTTCTGTTTGCTCACCACCAGATGTCGTCTTCTCTTTACATTGACTCTCACGCCACACAGACTTTTACATGTCACTCCGGACTACAGTTCCCATGATCCATTGCACTGATTGCACACACACAGCTGAATTCACTGATTACACATACACAGCTGAATCCATTCAGACACGCTTTATAAGCCTTGGACTTCCTCTTTCAGATCGCCGAGTATTGTCTGCGTTTGTTTCTCTCCTAGTGACAGCACTTTACGGAGCCATTTCCTGTCTTAGTTCCTGGTTTTTAATTCCTAGTTCTAGTCTAGTTCAGTCTCATTGTGTTTCCAGATTTCCTAGTTCCTGATTCTTGCCCACGTATTTTGGACTAACCCTTTGCTTGCTGTTTCGGACAGTGTTTGCTCCTCGCCTGCACTTTTGCTCATGTTTACGGATACCCCTCTTGTCTAGCCCTCTGGATATCGTTTGCTTATCGAAGACCCATGGTTGTCCTAGGATTACTCTTTGTCTTGCCTGTGCTTTACCTGTTTGCCATTATCTGAATCTTGCCTGTTTAATGACCTCATCCCTGAAATAAAGCCTTAAAGGGGACCTATTATACCCCTTTTTACAAGATGTAAAATAAATCTCTGATGTCCCCAGAGCGTATATGTGAAGTTTTAGCTCAATATACCCCACAGATACATTTTTACAGCTTGTTAAAATTGCCATTTTTAGGGTGTGAGCCCAGACGCGCTGTTTTGAGTATGTTGCTTTAAATGCGAGTGAGCTGTTGCTCCCGGAGAAGAGGGGGCGGAGCTTCAAGAGCTCAAGCTCCGGCATTAGCAGTGCTAGCCTTTGCAAATAAACATTCCCCTATTAGTACAAGCCTGTTATCTTTACAGAAAACTACTCGGATTCAAAGTCAGTTATCTGATTATACTGTGCATAATAAATTCACATTTATGAATTACACAGATGGGGAGCACGGCGGGATAAAAATAACAACATAACTGGTCTCATGCTATCACAGACTTTATAAGTTCCACTTCTGATTATGAGCTCGACAACTTCAAGCAATCGACTCACATTGCTTTCATACGCAATTTTTAACTAACGTTACCACATTCCTATTCACGATCATTCTGGCAGCACTTGAAGGCAGCATCAGCGAAAACATACAGAGACAATGATAGCTTTAGCAATAAGCCTTACAGAGTGCCAAGAAGCTCTTTCAGAAAGGCAATTTGGAAAACAAACGTATGATACTTACTTTGTCTGGAGCTGTCGTTCGTGCACGAAGCGTTGGTATTAATTCCTAAACATATTGGGGACGTTTCCTTCAAAAATGTAATTTAACCACAGTGTCCTCGGCTCAGATTGAGGGATATTATGGCGACTCCTATGTTCATTAGTGCATCCCAAAACACAACACTTGTAAAGCCTCTTTGGTGCTGACATTGTATATATCTCCAGTAATGGTGGACCGCATCTTCTCACTCAGGGCTGTGTTTATGCTAATAGGACAGAGAGCGTCACTAATGGGCGGGACTTTTTCCCCTCAGTGACACGCAGAGAGGGAGAATCTGAAACGGTTCATTTGGAGAGACTGTTTATGACTTATTGGTTTTATAAAAAAATGAGTTGGTGGATTTTTAACATTATAGGCTAGTTGTTTTCACACACTGCGGCCACACAACTGTGTTCAAACAGCTTATAAAAGTGATTTTTGCATAATAGGCCCCCTTTAATGGATCTGCACGTCTCACGTCTCGTTCGCCCTGTAACAATCATCATGTAATGCTAAATTATCATAATATCACATTATAATACTTGACTGACTGATGCTAAGTCTCAGTAGATAAATAGTGTAGATTAATGTACAATGTTTTATAATAATAATTTATTCTATTTAGTGTCGATTTCATTAATTTAACATATTTAATATTGGGGGCATCCAAGTTATTTGACATTTTAACATTTTTTTAAAATAGTAACGCGATAGTTAAATAGTTACTTTCCCTGGTAATTAGTTACTTTTGATGTAACTCGGTTACTAACTCAGTTTCTATTTGTGAGAAGTAACTAGTAACTATAACTAATTACTTTTTTAAAGTAACATGCCCAACACTGATTATATGTGTGTGTGTGTGTGTGTGTGTGTGTGTGTGTGTGTGTGTATATATTAGGCATTTCACAAATAAACATAAAAGATAAACTCACATGGTTCAGTGACTAGTATTATTATAGTATAGCTAATGTCTAAAAAATATTAAATCTCCTTAAAATAAAACAAAATACTGCATATATTGTATATCATGTTATGTTAAATTAAAAATGCAATAATAAGCAAAACAATAACAAAAATACAATAACAATATATTAGCTTTCCTAATAAACTACATGGTTCAGTAGCTTTTTTTATACTACTACTATTACTAATAATAAAATAACACTGTAGAGATTTAAAAATGACTTTTTTTAATCATTATAGTATGGACTAACTGGACTAAAAAGAGACTCAAAAATTTCTAACTGCACTCAGCACGTTGGTCATCTGAAATAAGGAGCACCGCACAATGTTACTGTTCAATTACAACACTCAAAGCAAAACCCCAGCAGGGGAAAAAATAATGACTATGCTGCATTGTAATGACAGAGTGACCTCCAAGATTTGTTTGACTGGCTTTAAAAAATGGCATGTGGAATTATGTAGGCTTGTAGGAGACATGAAAGCCTGGCACAGACACACTACATGTGCAATTCAATTAAACAATAAATTATTTTAAATTAAATTAAAATAGTGTTTTTTTTAATAGTTAATATATATATATTAAAAAAAATAATATTTTAAAAATATTATTTAGGGATGAACAATGTTTTCAAGTCACACAGGAAGGGCTAGCTTTATCAATTAAATCTTGATAAATTATTAATAATTAAATTATTGGAAATCATTTACGATAGTGTCATCTATCTTCTTCTGTTCTGAGGTCAGAACCATTATTTGTGTGGACATTATATCATGCCGACAATTCAAATTCTAAACTGTGGGCATTTTGCATTAACATGCATGCTGTGTTGTCTAATTTAGGTATTTGCATACGGCAGACTTTTTTAATGGCCTTTGATACTTGAGCAGCTCTTTAGAAAGACTAAATTATACCATATGGGGAATGTGCCCACGGGTCCTTTTTTTGTGCCAAAAGTACAATAATGCACTAAAAAATTGTTGGAACAACCCTAGCAACTACAACCAGATGACAGATGACATTACTTGCCCCATCAAAATCATGTCACTTTTGTAAATACTGTATTTGCAACTTTTTTGTTGTTGTTTTTACATAATATTGTGCATGTGTATACTTTGGTAGCTATGGAAGCTTGTTTATGCATTTTATATATATATATATATATATATATATATATATATATATATATGTATATAAAGAACAAGGTAATTTTTTTTTTTTTTTTTTTTTGCATTTATATCTTGCAACTGCTAGTTAACATCTTGCAATTCTGAATTTCTTTCCTGACAATTGCTAGAAAAAAAGTGAGAATTGTGTGATAAAAAGTGGCAATTACCGTCATCAAAATTACAAATTACAAAAGGGTAAAATAATACAATTTAAAAGAATATACTTACTGTAAGTGTGAATTGAATGTAATATTTTGGCACTTAATTAAATGTTAGTTCCAATGCAATGAAAATGCATTGTCAAAATTGATATTAAACACAATTAGTTGAATTTAAAATTGCTTTTTGACCTACTAAGTAGTATTTATATACTTTGTGTTTGAAATATAAAGTTTGCATAGTTTTTAAGTTGCATGTACTGATAAGCATTTATAAAATACACTTGTATTTATATACTTGTTTTTCACAAGGGTTCATTAATCTACTTCCTACATATTAATCAAAACAACTGAACAAACTAAGATATAAATAATCTTGTTTTGTGTTGCACAGACTGACAGACATTTTTGTCCACCTTCAGGGCTTACATAGTATAATACAGACATCCCAAAATCCTGTAAACTACATTGTCTGAACTAACAAAAACTGCACATCACTTCAAATCATTCAGTCTCAAGACCAAAAGGAAATGATGGCAAAAAAAATCTCTCTCCGCCTGGTATTAGAGATAAGAAAGAGTCTTCCTGCTTCCTGTCTAGCAGCCATCAAAAGCACCAGGATGAAATGTCTCTGTTACACATGATCAGGAACAGCGGTTTGTACTTCAAGAGAACACAGATCTAAAAAGTTCAGAGTGAACATTTTCCATTTAGAACAGGACAAACACAAATCCAACACGTTTAACATCTCGAACGCTCCAGCCCTCATTAACTGCAATTGAACTAAATAAAAACATTTCTCCTTTTGTGTTCCAAAGAAAAAGAAACTAATAGAAGTTTAAAATAACGTGATGATGACAGAATTTACATTTTTGGTGAAGTGAAGACACTCTTTTCAGACTCAGCCTGTTCCTTAGTGGTGAGAACGTTGTGTTTGCAACTTCCCACCAAACATGCTGGCCTTAATCCTAAATATCAGCAAAACCTGGACACAGACGATAATCCGCTTATAGGCAAAATACAAATTACTGTATGTGAATTCTATAGACTTTTTTCATGACACCATTGTGAGACCACTGACTGTGCATGATGATAAAAAGACTCAACTGCACATTTAAAGCACATCAAATTCTAAAAAAAAAAAACACTGCTTATTCGTGTGAGGGCCGCAGAGAAGCACAAAGGGATCTTGGGTCATGCTTGAGGTAAATAAAGAACTGATCCATACCAGTATGAGTGAGTAAGGTAGAAATACAGGAGCCCAGAACTTCAAACAGAGCAGCACCTTGATGAATGGTGTTTTTAATTGATTCCATCAGCATGTGGTAAGGCTGAGCCCTTCGGCACAGGGGGATGATGGGAATGAATGGAAATGATTGCTTTAAACAGAAGGAGCTCCATTTACTAGCATAATAACACAGGCTGCTCAATATCGCTAGCCAGACCATGATGACCAGTTGACCAGACCTCCAGAAACTCTTTCTACCATGAAAGGGAGCACCTTTAATTGCTAGAATAACATTTGAAGTGCTGCATATGGAATTTCAGTTTAAAAATACTACTGTACAGTAAGCCATTGAATTGCTGGTTAGATACAAGACAATGACGTAATTGTACTCATTTCCATAAATGACAAAAAAAGTCATTCACGCTGTCTCAAAACACCAATTCTCATTGGATATGTTCACACAGTCCTGTATTTTTGTGCTTCATATGCTTACATTCACACAAAGTTCACTCGTGTTGTGTGAACATAAGCATACTGGACAGGCAGTTGTCTGTCAAGTCATACAATGTATGACACATTTCAAGCAAGTGTTGCTGCATCCAAATCCGTACTAAACAGTATTCAAAATTAGAATTAGAGCTCCCCAAATGATAGTATGTTGAAATTGGTATCCCAAATGTACAATGGCACTATTGGTTTACTGTTTCTTTTGGAAATTCAATGTGCAGATTGATGTACACTTGAAAGGCCCCTCGTGTAACTCGTGTGACACAATTTTGAATGAAATCAGGCCAAAATGAAATTCAATTGGAGTTCATTTCAGGAGTTCGAAACCACTTGCCAAATCACACTTTCCAGAAAAGTTTGCTCCGGCTGGTAAACACCTTCTATCTACAGTACATCTGATCTTAAGGAAAGTTTGTTAACAGTAAACCACTATCATTTCACTGCCCATTTCATTTATGGGCAGCTGTGGCCTAATGGATAGAGAGTTGGACTTGTAACCCGAAGGTCGTAGGTTCAAATCTCAGGTCCGGCAGGGATTGTAGGTGGGGGGAGTGAATAACCAGCACTCTCTCCACCCTCAATACCATGACTGAGGTGAGACCCTCGAGCAAGGCACCGAACCCCCAAACTGCTCCCCGGGCGCTGCAGCATTGGCTGCCCACTGCTTCGGGTGTGTGTTCACTACTGTGTGCATGCACTTGGATGGGTTAAATGCAGAGGACAAATTCTGAGTATGGGTCACCATACTTGGCCACACACCAC
>JAFVLL020030502.1:0-103387 GCA_021397915.2 Tor tambroides | reverse complement strand
ACCGTAACACGGCAGACAATCCAAGGATCTGACAACACAGGACAGCGTGAGAGCGTCTAATATAGCGCTGATAATAATCCGCAGCTGGAGCGAATTAGCCTCAACACACACACACACCAAAACAGAGCGAGGATGACACCGTGAACCCATGAACCATGACAAATGGCTGCTGAAAATTCAGCTTTGTGATTAATTAATCAATCAACCAATCAATCACTAATATATATATATATATATATATTAAAATAGAAAACAGTTACTTTACAAACTGTATGACCAAAAATTATAATGGATTGGTAAATTTACCAGACTATTAGGACAGGAACATGACCTGAATATCTCCTGCCTTCCTCTATTTTTCATTCATCGCTGGATAAATGAATGCATGCTAATACACTTAGAATCATTTAGAACAAAAATAACAAACAATTTAGTAGATTAGATACCAGGTGAGTAACGATTGGCTACAGAAAAAGGATATCCTGTTCCTCCTCCTCCAAATGTAGGCTAACCTCTCATTAATCTGTATCGTAGTTCGTGTCATTGGTCACACAACAAAATAAATCTGATTTAACAGATAAAGCCTAAATTTCTCTCTGCGATTCTCTCTTTCCTCTCTCTCTCTCCGAAGGAGGAAAGTGCAAATCCATACTGTAGAGGTTTGATCTAACAGCTGGCAAAGCATTATGTGGCTATATGATGTAAAGAAACTTCTTAATCTCCTAAGCATATAATATCCTCACATTGTTCTCTCTATGAAAAAATCCCTAAGCTCTGAGATTGTTCAGATTTGACATTTAATTATGACTTTGTGTAACAAGAGAACATGCCGGCTTCAGATTTCAGTGGGAAAATAACCAAGCGCTAGTTTGACAGCAGAGAATCTCATAATGGTGAGAGGAAAACAGTAGTCCTGCAGAGCTGAAATTATAGCCTGCACATGAATTATCAACAGAAAGCCCAGCAAGGAGCAGAAGAGTAGGACTTGGGGAGGTAATGGAGAGGATATACTGACAGTGAGGAATTGTTTTCAGTGGTTTAGGTGTGCGTGTCAGATAATAAAGAGCATAGCAATATGCATTGCACTGCATGTGCTATGTGAATGAATTCACACATTCAGAATGCTGACACAGGCTATACGTATACAGTAGCATAGATGTTTCACATTCAACTCTGCTCGACTCTACACTAGCAGGAGATAAATGCCATCAGGCTGATCACTGGATAAACTTTCCACATGTGGATTTATCATCCAGTCCATAATCCTAACCTTTGATTTGCTCCAAATGCAGGCCTACGACTGCCTGCCAAAAAGTGAAATCCTTTGAGATAAAAAATTGTAAACATCACTAATTCTGTGTACACATGAGAATTTCCTGTGTAAGTTTATTTTTAGACCTTTAAAAATAAAAAATCTGACCATTACCCTACATTCTGATCATGGGAATGTTTTTCTCCTCATTTGAGCTATTAAAATTAACATTATCTTGTCGTCAGCAACATTTCTTCAGTAATGCCCTGCAATGCAAATATATGATCATAACTAACAACACCCTCTTGTTGACTTTAGAAGGAATTTAGAAGGTTTTTTGTTTCATACAGTCATTGTCCTCATTTCGCTTGTTACCAAATCCAAGCAAGACATCAGAGCAGATCTCCCCAGTTTCTGTGCAAGTACACAGTGTAAAATCCTATTCTTAATCAGTATCTTTGTTTCTTTGCTTGCAAAAATACATTTTGTCAGGTTAATGAATAAAACATGTACATAATCTGCCAGAACAAGTCTGAACAAGACAAAATACAC
This sequence comes from Tor tambroides, assembly GCA_021397915.2. Classification (NCBI taxonomy): domain Eukaryota; kingdom Metazoa; phylum Chordata; class Actinopteri; order Cypriniformes; family Cyprinidae; genus Tor; species Tor tambroides. Next base: position 101,583 of record JAFVLL020030502.1, on the reverse strand, counting down.
TTATTCAAGACACATTCTCTGAAAACAGGTTACTATTTCATACAGTTTTGCTAGTTTTTCAAATTTATCTGGTTTTAAGGATGGTTAGATATTTTTATTGGAAAATAAGACAGATATTGATTAAGAATGGAGTTTTCCTGCAGTCTAAACCATTTCAAAGGGCTGGTGTCAGGAGGATCATACTTGAAGCAGTGCATAAAACAAATGATAATGCCAGGTCAATACATACCAACAGGAAAAATGTCAAAAAGGCACTCATGAACTATTATTTCAACTTGTTTCAAGTGCATAGACATTTCTGCTGAACAAATGGAGATTTAATATCAAAAGGCTGGGAAAAAATATGGGAAAATGGTAAATAGCTTTCATTAGCAGAAATAATAGTACTTGCAAATTTGCTTTGTAACATGGTTTCATGTTCAGCAGCAGAAATGAGATTTGAAGTGTTTAGTTCCAGGTCATATTTAAGAAATGAGCACACAAGTATCTGACTCTTAAGCGCATAATTTCTCTCGCCATCCTCATCTACTTGCTGATAGACATTTGAAAGCAGATGTTTCCAGCTCTTTGACTTCACAGTGCATTGCTAGAGAAGATCATCTTTCACTCTATTTGTAAAAGTAACATCTTAATAGGAAAGACATGACATGGAGAGGAGGAAATTGCTGAGAAATTTCTCCAGGGAACTTGAATAAAACCAGCAGGCTGCAGTTGGCAGATGCTCTCATATAGTTCAGATTCTGACATAGCAAAGGTTAGAAACTGAAATGGATCGTGACAAGGCAAATAACATCCAACTGTACAATAAAACTTAGCTTTCATTATTCCATACTGCAAAAGAGATCAGCGTAGTTTTCCCATGCTCTCACTCACCCCTCAAGAACAAGTTATTGTTGGCAAAAAATCACATGAAATGCAGAGATGGAAAAGGGGAAGAATTAGGAGGATTAGCACTACCTGCAGGGTTGAAGAAAGCAAGGTTTCTGGGTAAATTTAAGTAGATTTCATCAAGCAAACATAAACAGGTTTCTGGTTTGTGGATAGAATGGTCTTTTCATGGGGGAGAGGGAGCATAGCACAGAAAGAAAGAAGATTAGAATGGGGCCAAGGGCAGGATGGGAAGGTGAAACGAAGTAAAAATCTACCGGGAAAGCACGGAAAAAGGATTGCAAGAAACAGCTAAAGACGATGGGCTTTATGTCGGATCCAAGATCTGCTGTAATTGAAAATGTTAAGATGTGGTTCAGACACAGCTCACACATGAGCAGCAGTCCATGCATTAGTGGATATTTCGCAGCAACTGTTTCTGCATGTTATACTATTATGGCAATAAGTTAAATTAAATTCATTCATTCAGCATAATTTCTTTCAGGAAAGAAACAAACGCTTTCTATATGAGTGAGCCACTATGTCCTTGACTTAACTGATTTGTTCAGAAACACTAATTCATTCAGGAACGAAACAAATGACTCTCTATACAAGGGCGTCATTCAACCATTTGCTCAATTGATTCATTCAAAAATACAGATTCATCCAGGAACGAAAGTGAATGAGTCATCAAATTATTCACTCAGTGTATCCATACAAAAACACTGATTCTCTCAAGAACAAAAATGACTGTCTATATGATCGAGTTATTGAATTATTCACTCATGCAATCCACTCAAAAACACAGATTCAGTGTTGTGCTTGAAGACAGTGTATTCAGCTTTTGCTTTGTTTGGAACTATTTTCAAAACAGACAAAACAACTGCCTTTATTGTGCCTAAAATTGTATATTAATGACTTGTTTATTGAACTGTTGTATAAAAGGCTTATTTGAAAAATGTGCCTCTACATACATTTTTGCAAAAACCTACTTAGTGATACAATTTGCTGCAGTTTCCTGCTGATTTGAACACTAATGGCAATAAAATATAGACAACTTTTACTCCTTTCCACACAAATTATGATTACACTGGCAGATCATCGAATGCAAACGTCAAAATGTATTGCTTTACGAATTGGGAACTATGATGAAGTCTTTCATCATAGTTCCCAATTCGTAAAGCAATACATTTTGACGTTTGTATTACATAACCAGCTTCATATATATGGCTTTTCTGACATTGTAAACTTGCTTGGTAGCACACCTGGTATAGCACTGCATTTGCGATGCAGAGTGAGTCATGATAAAAAAACAAGTTAAAACGTCAAAATTGATTTAACAAAAGGATTTATATTTTTACATTCGCTTTTGTTAACACTATCGGTTAGGTTTAGGGTAGAGTTTAGTGTAGGTGGTATGTCATTTTCAAATGCAACTAACCTTTTAGTACCATTCACCAAACCTTTTATTTCCAAACTGCCATGATATGTACAACAACCAACGTAATAAAACGTTGGCAGATTCACGATCTGAACATGTCACTGGATGTTTCACTTTGAACGTGTCGCGAAAATTATCTTGCAAAAAATGTCACAGGTACATTTTTCCAATCAGCATGGTTTGCAAAAAGTAATGGTAAAACTTTAGTATAGGGACCAATTCTCACTCTTAACTAGTTGCTTATTAGCATGCCTATTATTAAAATATTGGCTGTTTATTAGTACTTATAAAGCACGTATTCTACATGACCATATTCTGCATCTCTAATCCTACCCAATACCTAAACTACAACTCCCTTACTAACTATTAATAAGCAGCAAATTAGGAGTTTTTTGAGGCAAAAGTCATAGTTAATGGTTTGTTAATAGAGAAAATTGGACCTAAAATAAAGTGTGACCCTGCTATTGGTCCAAAAATGTCTGTGATTTCCTGCAGCACCAGGCTGCTGATAATTGGAACAGCATTATTGCCCATGTGGCATTTGATAATTAATTTATCTTTACAAATCCCAAAAACTTTATAGCCCACCTGAAACTGCCTACCTATATTTCATGTTAAAATGACCTTGGTTAACTCACTGCTGTAGCTCAGTAGCTGTAATTCCAACTAACAAGTAGCCTACTGACATGCATCCACTATTTGCATATTGGAAGGGTCTGTATGGATGACCCAACACACCATTCTCCCAGTTGGCACATTGCTGGACGTCCCCCCTGATGCTGCAGAAAGCTTGTTGACAGTGCAGGCACACTCGATGGTCACCCTACCTTTGTCTCGTATAAACATAAAAACTGTCTGTCTGCTCTTGACAATTTGGAATGGCTGCCCACACCTCCCATGATTATTCAATGGTACATTTTAGAGTAAGAAATCCTTGGTTCATTTGCTGGTGTTTTTGGATGTGGTTGGTGTGCTTTTGTTTCTCGCTTCTCCAGAGGCTGAGAACCCAAAGACTTTGTTTATCTTCCCTCTTCCTCTTTAGATGCGTGGCCAATCCTTCATGCATATGGTAAACACACAGACTCTGCCAAGAGTCAGAGAGAGGGAAACAGGAGAGATGAAGCGAGGGAGAAAGAAAATAAGCGCTTTTATGCCTTCAGAGATCATGCATCAGTCCTCTCAGGTGTTGTGCAATGCATTGTTCAGAATGAGATGGCGCAGACAGAATGAACCCTCCAGTTCAGACAGACACTACAAGAGTAGAGGCTCAGGTGGACTTAAAACCATGACACACATGCCCGCACACACACACACAGTGAAACGCCAATCAGCGGTAAGACATACCCACACTCATTCCACTCGCTGGGCACAGAGGGGAATAATCCAATTGGAATGGGACAGTGCTGTCATGGCGACGAAGATCTGGAGTGAAGGAGCTCTTCAATCAGAATATTCCCCACACAGAAGGCCCTACAACACTTTTTGGAGTGTGAGCATCAAGTATGCTTTTATTCCTGCAACACAAGGGCATTTTTTCTAGTTCATAATATCAAAATGTGATAAATAAGGGAGACTAGGGCTAGTTGTCACACTTTTAACAAAACTTAATATTTCTCAGGTCATGTTTATGTTTGAAAGTATAGGTACATACTATGAAAAGACACAAAGATATTGAACATTTCTGCTGTTATTGTTTAGGAGAAAATAGTGGGGCATGTTGTCACAATAGAACCCGCATTAAACAGCCTATTATCCACCTTTTTTCAATGCAGAAGTAAGCCTTTGGGAAAGACTTCCGGTTCATTAGCCGCTATAGGCAAATAACGATGAGAATAACAATATGCAGTAAACGGTAAAACTGTTGGCACTACAAACCAGTGTGTTCATAATTAAGACAATACATTAAAATAATATGACAAGACACACCAATTTTCAATATCAAGCTGCAAAACAAACTGTTTTGTACAGCTTAAAATAGCTGGACACAGATGAGAACGGAAGCTAGACCCATAGAATTTACAAATGGCTGCGCCCATTTTTACGACAAGAAAAAGGTGGATAGGCTTTATAGCAAAATTGAAACACAACAATTACTGTACAACAAAAATTCATGAAACAGCAAAATGTGAAATGTCAAATAACTGTTTTCGTTTGTACAAATAGTGTAATTAATAAATGATATAACATTTCTTGGCAATTAAAACACATGAGAATTTGCTCTAATAAAAATGCAAAAACCTTCCCAACCTGAAATGTATGAAATTATATCTTTCCTGAGTACATGTTAAATCTATCAGTTCCTTCATTACATTGTTTACTCTTACTTGAGTGTATACCAGTGTGGGTTTTATTATTTTCATTTTCAGAGCTACAATTTTGCAAAAATACGATATTAAAATGTTACTTCACAATAATTCCCAAATAATATACAATTATTATTATATATATATTTTAATTAAGAGCATTATGAACACAAGATAAATGAAACTAACATACAAACCCACTGCTAGAGAAAACACTTCTTATTAGACCTTTGATTCAAAACTTACAATATATTTATTGTGATAAAGCCAACAAGATTATTTAGCTTAATTAATTATCTTAACAATTAATTCATGACATAAAAACAGGTGTTCAGAGACCTACAGGGCTACTTGCTTCATTTTACTCACACATTTTGTATAGTTTATGAGTATCAAGGCATTTGATTTGCAAATACTACATGATCGTATTAGATAAAGTCAGATCCAGATCACAGAGAAAACAACAAAAAAGACTTCAGATATTATGAGCCAGAGGCCAACAGGCTCAAGGACAGGTTGACTCTTTGTTCCACATCCAAGAAAAAGTCAATTTTTTACATTTTTAATGCCGAGCTTTTACAGTCAGTGCAAAGATTACTTGTTAGAGCATTAAAAATGAATCTGAGATACTGTATTATTCTTCACCTGCTCTCAAGAATTCTTAAAGAATGATTATTTATATCAAACTGAATTACTTAATGTTGTCACTAGTTTAGCCGCACACATAAACAACAGTTCCTGTTCTTTCACTCCAAAACACGCTTTTAAAATCTGTTTCGTGTATGCAAGCTTCTACACAAAACAGCTATCATTATTACGAACTAATGAGGTAAAACCAGGGAAGAGATAAATCAAAGCTGCTAATTAAACATTGAGGGAACATTTCCACAGTGTTGGAATAATTAAGTGCCTGCACCCTTACTGAAATCATAATCTATCTGAATGTAAACCATGCCTTGGCATAAAAATCATAAATGAGGTGTTTCAAAAAGTGCCTAAAAATTCCCTCCACGCTAACATGCTGAGCACTGATTGATACATGTGCTTCAGCATCTTACCTTCTCTCATCCATAAACATGCAATGCTGTGTGCAAGGTCAGGTGGAGGCTGCTGAATGGAGACAGACTCTCAAACAGGTGAACACCGCTGGAGTTTAGAGGTCAGGGGCCGCTACTGGAGACCGTTTAACCGGCATTATGGAAATAGCAGACTGAATAAGACTCTTCCTGTAGCATTAAGAGGGCAAGCCACTTTAATACTAATGGGAAAAGAGAGAAACAGAGAAAAGAAATAATCAGAAATGCAGCTGAAACACTAGGTATGTGCTCAGAGTGAAATCTTTCTTAAATTAAATTAAGTTTACTCTTGGTCATACAAATTCTGTTTGCATATGAGCAATTTACAATGAATATTTTGGCTTTTATAGGAGTCTTCTGTGTGAGAGAGCCTACACTGCAAATGATAAATCATATTTTGTTTTATAGTAATAAGACTTAAGTAAAAAAGCTTAAGATATTTAGACTTATTTTCTGAGAAAATGTTTTAAAAAATAAGATTATTTTTCTTACCGAACTGGATTTTTTTCTTGTTTTAAATAATGTTTCACATTTACGTTTAAAGAAAAAAGCTAAAAGAGTACAAAAATATATATTAAAAATTAAAAATATATACTACAGTATATTGTTTTCCTGTTCAAAGCATAAACATTCTTCAGCCCCGTTCACACCAAGCACGATAACGACAAAGATAACGATGAAGATATAGTTCTAAAAATCGTTCTCAGTATTAAAGAATAGCAGCGTCCACACCACAACTATAACGATAAAAGCACAGAGAAACGATATCGTTGGAATCACTTACAGAACGATTTTTTTCCAGCTGATGAACGATAAAAACACTGACAGCCAATCAGAATCCATCCTGCTATAATGTGCTCGAGAATTTAAAGCGGCAGACACACGTGCGCTTAGAATAAATTAACAGACGATATCGTTCGCTGGTGTGGACGCTAATATCGTTATCTTTATAGTTATCTTTATCGTTATCGTGCTTGGTGTGAACGGGGCTATAATCATGTATTTAATATATTGTTGAGTAATATTGGTTAACTCAATATATTTCAGATATTATTCAAAATATAATCCTTAATATCTAAAACATGCCAAAGGGAAGAAAATATTAGGAAAAATATAAGGAATACAAAAGTATAAAGAAAAAAATATTGTTTTCTTTTTTTATGCTTAAAACAGGAAAAGTAATGTCAGACATGAATGAGATGAGAAAAAAACTTAATAATTCAAAATATAATCTTTAATATAAAAAAAACTGGTAAGAAAATTAAACTTAATTCAAAATATAACTCAATATAAAAAGCCTTAATATAAAAAGTGCCAAAGGGGTATGAAAATAAAGTTTCAAAATATAATATAAAATATCAGCCTTAATATTTTATGCAGTTTTGCTTCTCAAGTAAATATATTTTGTTGTATAAGGACGTTTAGATGGAAATCAAGACAAAAATATAGATTTTTGCAGTGCAAAACTCATATAACAGGTCAAGTTTTTATTACTTTTTAATATTCTGCTTAAACATAACTCATAAACGGCAACCAAACTTTGACATTTTCTCACAACAGTTTTGACAACTATTTAAAGTTTATGAAATCCACTGACCAAAAGAGCTGTCAAAGAGTTAGGCTTCAGATATGATCCATACTCCTTTGAGACTCTCAGTCATTTGACAAGTCATCCTCATCCACATGGCTATAAAGCATATTTCTATGGGGGATTTCAGCGCAGGGGCTGAGGGAGGGGGCCGGACCCTTTGACCGGTGAAAGTACAAGGTATAACTCAAAAGAAAAGAGGGAGAGAAAAAGGACAGATGATGGGGTGGGCTGACAGTAATGGATGAAGGAAGAGGACCTCTGAGGTTCACTCATCTCGCAACCGGAGAGATGTCATCAATAACTCATCTGACACGCCGCACCGGGATACAGTGAGCGTCTTCCCCCATCAGCGCTCAGATCACAGACGACTGTGCCATTCTGCTCTAAAAGAGGAGAGCTGTGAACAAGTGCTGAGAGAATGGAAAAGGAGTAAAACACAGGCCAACAGAGAGCATATAGATTACTCTGGATGAATGAGAAAAGCAGCAACAGTGAGACGCAACTGACCGATTACTAGCTACACACTAAGAGAAGTCCATAAAAATAGGAATTTAGGGGAAAAGGTTGTTTTACCTGTACTTTGAATTATGCATTGCATTGTGTTGTGTCTTAACTGAAAATGTATTGATATTTGCCAGGATTTTTATTTCTTGCAGTGTTTACTCCATACATTATGCACCCCAAATAATAACAATAATAGTGCATAGAATATTGTTATTTTATTACAAACCATTTCTTTTTACATTTAGAATTATATCTAGATTATTAATTTTATTTTTCTTATTTAATTCTCTACACCACTGTCATTTTTAAGAATACTTATAAAAAAGGTTTAATCTTAAAACAATAATAAAATGGCAATACTTTTAGAGAGTTTTTTTTTTCTTGTTTTAAGTCAAGAAACTACAGGTGTACAAGGTAGGAATACTGTTTTGTATTACAAGTTTTAATACATATGCAAATAAGGCATTTTGTAATTAAATATGCACCAGTTTCCAGAACAGAAATCTGAACATTGGATAATCCAGGTTTAAAATTATTCAAAAGCTATATTTTATTGACATATTTGATTTTACAGAGGGGATTTTGTACATCCCTTTTTATCACTTCTTGAATTAAAAAATACTTTCAACAGCCAGAAAAAAATTCTGAATGAGCTTCAGAATCAGAATGAACTTTATTCACCCAGTGTGCACAAACACACAAGGAATTTGTTGTTTTGCCGTGTTTTTAGGCATAAAACATTAAATATATACCACCAGGTGAATGATACATGAACAAACACCTCTGTAAAACCTTGAGAAGACAGGAATAAAACTGGAAGGTTTAGTGGATGTAAGTGCTGAAGTAGAGATTTCTTTTTTTGAAAAAATGGCCTTTAAAAATATGTATTGGAATTCATATCTACAGGTGCAAATAGATAATGTAATAAAACAAACAAGCAAATGTGTATTTTGGATGTTATCTTTCCAATAGACTGAAAGAAGTCAAGTTATGGAAGCAAAATATAACCTAAAATCTCAAAATTGACCAGTGCCTGAAAAAAAAAGCTTAAAAAAGTCTTAATATCTTGTGCGGTTTTGCTTGCTACTGTACATAAATTTATCTTGTTTTAAGGATGTTTAAATTTAGTACTGGAGAACAAAATGCTGATTACCAAAACATCTTACCATGATTGTACACAATCATACTGTTAGTTTGCCACTAAGTTGTTAGTGTAACTGAGCACTCTGGCTGTTAAAACTCAAAAGCAGCCTTGCACCTCAAGGACTGTAATGAGCATTTCACCAAAGCAAACCAATAGTGAAACATACTTTGACAAACGCTTAATGCAAGAGTTTAACTGTGCAGAACATTAATTGGAGAAAATATATGTGGTTCTGAAAGCTTTCAAATAGAATGCTGAATGTCTAATCTTGTCAAACTGTGCCAGTTAAACTCACAACCAGTTGTTTGACAGTTTAGAGGATGTCAAAGCAGGGAAATACAAAGTAAGTTTTTGACATCTTGACAGTTTCAACATCAATCACAGACCACAAACACATTTTAGTTTAGAGTGGTTAGTTTAGAATTCATGATAAAAAATGATAATAATACATTTTGTTTAATTAGGTTTGAACATGTAAACCATGTAAAAGCATTATAATGTTAGTTATTCCTTAAAGTAAATAAATGTACTTTTATTTTAATTATGTGTGTATATATAAATATATATATATATAGTCCATGCTTTGAAACCCTGTTAATCCTTGATTCAACCTAAATAAAGTAGAAGTTAGTTCTGAACAAACATTCACCCCTCATATGAACTGACCTAAAATTAAAATATCATTTTAACAGAACACTAGTGGCACTAGTTATGCACTGTTACCCTCCCAGTGGAAACAACTGTTAAAAATACACTCATGTGAAGTACTGTAGCTGTTAAACACTCAGAGGACATCAGTAATCCTTCTATTACACAGCAGTTTAGCCTAGAGTTTGTGTTACAAAAATCAGACTGACCTCACAAGCTCTGCTGGGAAATTTGAGGTGACCTGATTTTGCCCAAAATGATATTTTGTGCTATAATTAACATTTATTTGTGAGTAAGCTCCCTAGCAGTGAAACATGAACTCAGAAGAGCATTGCAGACACCCTGAGGCATCTGCCTGAAGGAAGACCTCACCTTGTCAATAGTGAACAACAAAGGAGTAACCATGCTGTCTCAACTTGCTGCTCATGTTTATAGAAACCTTCATGAATATGGTATACTTTAGTGTTCAGTGAGACACAAATATCTATGTTTTGTATTATATTTCAGAATATCACTGTTTTTACTGATCAAATAAATATAGTCTTAGTGAGTATAATAAAAAAAAAAAAGATTTTTAAGCCAGACAGTTCATGCCATCCAGAAAACCAAGGACTTGGTGTTGAACCAGTGAGGGAAAGTGGAGGTGATGCAATATTTTTGTTTCAGGGTGTTGTTTGTTAGAATGTCAGTCACGAACAGTGATGCACCTCTTCCAGAAAACTCCAACTAAACTCTTCTTAAAATTGGAAAGTGGGGAATCATTTCTGTGAGTTGCCAGAAGAAACTACAACACCTCTAGCTCTAGCTAGAAGTACCAAAATTGCTCACAGACAGTTTTGCTTTGCCTCTCTGTGTAATGGTTTATACTATCTCCTGTAACTGCACTGTCTGAGCATATTTTGTTTTTGTGCATTTTCAGTTTGATGTTGCTGCTGTATTGCTCCTGATTTTCCCATCTGGGAGCAACAGGACACATCTATATACATACTACAGCTACTGAATACATCTTCACATAAATTGCTTGTTTTCTATACAGCGTATGGACTGACAATTCTCTCCTTGCACTAACCTGATTTACACTTTTTAAAATGCACATATTTATGATGTAATTGAATAAAGACCTTCAGAGGGAGCTGGCTGTACTCTAGTCTCTCTTTGGCCTTGTTCTGAACTACATCAGGAGCTACAGTACCACATGGCCTCAGTTTCAGATTTGATCCATCTGTCCATGCATTGCCTTGCATTCATTTGCAGAGGTGTCAAAGCCTTTCATTTGAATAGCACAACATACGCATTCAATATGAATGCCAACAAGAGAGGCAGCAAATATTTGTGGCCAAAATGACTGCAGGCTTAATAAAGGTCAATATTCTCATTTCTGACTGCTTCTCCATACACGTAAACCTGACATTCCCAAAATTTACCCACTGTTCCTCCATCAGATGAGCTGACCTGACCGGTGTCCGTCTCCACATCTGCTGTGCATTTTTAAAAGGCCCCATTTCCATTTCAAACGGCAAAGCTGTGATCTCTCCAGGGCTTTTCTGTGGAACACAGACAGAATTTGAATGGTGCATCATAGTTGTGAATTTAGCCAGATGAATACATCACAACACTTTGGTCTATTCTGGCAAACATAAAATGCAAGGAACAATGGGACGTTCCGACCTCAGAAAGCAAGCTGCAGTTCCTGTGTAAAGAATGTTTAGAAAATCTTCAGTGAGTGAGATCTAGTGCAAAATATTTTTAAGCAATATGACATATGAGAAAGAATGCTGTTGCAATGAATTATATTTTCATTCATTGAAAAAAATGGAGAAAGCTAAACAAAATTTCATGACTCCAAAATAAAAATGGCCATAAATTAATTTTAGTTTTATATACATAGCATTTTATAAAACTTAAACGTTTACAACTGCTTGCATTAAACATGAAAATGCCTAGAAGACTAGAAAACTAACAATAAGAGTGAAAACTAACCAAAACGAATACAAAATAAAAAATTAATATAAATCAAAGATAATAGCCCTAATGTCAACACAGCTGCAAGTTGGCTTAAGGCATGAGGTTACAGGCCGAGTTCAATAAAAAAGTTTTCACCAGTAACTTTTTCTACTTCTGTTCCTCTTTAAACAGCACAACTTCATGCACAGTCTAAAAGTAGTGAAAGTTCAGTAAATCACAGTGCAACACAATAGATATCTCCATGGTGAAAGCTATTATTAACAGTGAAACAGCAATACCAAGATGAATGAGAAATGTGCCATTTTCCTGTTATGGAAGGTCATAATCAATAGGTCAAACTCATACGGTGGCTTAAATCGCTCTATAATAGGTTTGATGGATTAAAAAAGTCAGGGAGAGAGACTGCCTAGACTGTCTGTGTCACTGCAAATGAAAACAAATGTGACATATGTGTTTGGCCAGGCTCCAGTAAACAGTTGCTGTGTGTAGCTGGTGGGTCATCAGTGTGTCTGTGTGTGTGGTGGGGAAGTAAACAGCCATGGGCAACTTCTTGTGCCGGGCCAAATTCAAATCAGCTCAGTGACTGGGGCCAGGTTCTCTGTTCAATGAAGATTTATTAGTCTGGTCTAACTGGTATTTGGTTGGCGGTCAAAATTTTTATGGGCAATATGATTACACTAAGGATTTACAGCCTCCAAAGAAATTCTGTCTAAAACATGAATGCATTTATTTGATTAAAATGGTCAAATTACGAATCTAACTGAACTGAATATTGATCTTGTTTTTAAACAGCATAAAGGCAAATAGGGGGAAAAAAAATGGTAAAATTCACCATAGATTTGCACGCAGTGTTGTGACTGTTCAGCCTTCAGGTGTAGGAAATGTGAGGTAGTTGGAGATAATTGATTCCTGGAGGAAGGAGGGTGGTAAACAGGCAAGATACTGACAACACAGTTTCCCCTGGTTTGTCTAGATTCAACATTGTGTTTGATTGTAACTCCAGTTACTTATTCCATTCACAAAGGAAGATTTTCTTCAAAAAAATCTTGCCCTTTTTTTCTCAGAAATATCTCTGAAACAATGAAATGTATGTAATGTAAAATGAAAAGTATTAACCAGCATAAGAATGGGCAAAAATTTTTGTGGAGACAATACAGGACCGGTTAAGTTAAAAAATTTTAAAAAATGATTTACTTACTCTCAAGACATTCTAAACACGCATGCTGTCATGTTTTCCTGTGGAACACAAAAATACATATTGTTTAATTATTCTCACAGATCTTACATATAATGACATAATACAAGTACTTGGAGTCAGGTTGGTGTCATTAGTATTATTGACATAAATGGTTCTTGGGTGTCTAATAAGTCATTGTCATAATTTTGTCAGTTCTTTTATTCACACAAAACTATTGTATGACTTGAAAAGTATGGGAATCTGATCTCATAGGAAAAGACTTGAAAAACAGAGCATTAGAGATATGGCCAAATTTTATGGTGCTTTCATAATGATTTTTATCCTATTTGAGCTTGACAGAATGTGTTCACTATCAAACGTCATTGTAAGGAAAAGATCTGTGTGAACATTAATGAAAAATTTGTCTATGAGTATGTAGTGAATAACTATTTCAATGTGTCTTTAGATAGTACCAGCAGATGGCCTTGAGCGTATGCAGTTACCTACAAGAACTCATATGGTCTTTTATTGGCTTTATTGACTTATTTTGTGTGGAAAATAAATGCCCTTTTGAGTCTCTGTATTATGAGCTAAATGGTTATTGGATACAGTTATGTGTTAAAGGTTACAGGGTTCTTCAGAACGTTTATATATATTGACCTTCAGATTAGAACAAAATATATTTATGTATATATTTATATCTCACTATATTTATGATGACATATTCAAGAATTTGGCCCTCACAGGTATAGCCAAACCTGTATACACACATACAAGTGCACTGCGGTTGGTAAAACAGGCAAACAAGAGGAACTTCTCACGTCACTTTGGCTTGCTAGTCACATAAGATATGTCGCTGAATGTCATAACATGTGACATTTATCTGCCCTCAGACATTTATGCCAATCACACACACACAAACACAAATGCCTTACCACAAATAGAAGCTGGCCTACCTCCAGCAGAACTCGTGTGACAGTGATTTGCTTTGTCTCACAGGCTACAAGCGCCACCATTCCCCTCTGGTATGGCTATAAAAGGTTAACTTTTTTCAGTTTTCGCATTGAAAGTTTTAGAAATATGATTTCATGCCTGAAGAAAACAAACAGGACGTGGCATTTCCATTTGTGAAAAATAAACAAATAAAACCTGAAATGAAGTTCAGTCTCTCAGGGGAAAGTGTATTAAAGTGAGAACATTATATAATGAAGAAATTATTTATTCAGACTTTCTACAATAAATCTATGATGAATGACAGGCAGGAAATAAATCGTATCATGGCAAAATATAAAATGATTTGGTTTGAAAAATGAGTAGACTGGAATAGAGCAAAAAAATAGTGCAAGACACAAAACCATTTAACTCAAACAGTCTTACAGAATAATTTGATACTCTAGTCAAACGTAATAAACATCAGGCATCTGCCCGGTTACTTCAATACAGGTGCTTTAGGCATTTAAAATCAATGAACAGCTTCTATAAGCGTTTGTTCTAGTCTGAAAACAACAGAAGACAAAAATCTAATAATAAACGGAGACGTCCTCTTCTGTGTACACTTATCTTTCCATTATATGTTTTCATTTACATGTAAATAAAGTTTGCATCCATTATCAAAGCACCACATGAGCTGTTTTATGATGAATATGTTCGTTTTAATCTGCAAATATCTTTTTCATTATGGGTGAGATGCACAGCTTGGAAAAATTCCATGGACCGATGATGAAAACATCATTAGATATGACAAATATATTCTAGTCACAAATATGAATTATAGAAATAGTTCACCCCAAAATGAAAACTCTGTCATCATCCCTCACACTCATGTATTCCAAACCCATAATGCTTTGGTTAATCTTCAAAACACAAATTAAGATATTTTAATGAAGCCTGAGAGTTTTTTCCCCTCCATTGAAGGTCCAGGTAACCAAAATTTAGAAGATCAAAAAAATGCCTGAAGACATCATAGAATGGATATGAATCAAGCAATTTAATCCAAGTCTTGTGAAGAGATACAATGAGAGGTGAACAGATCTCATTTATGTTCTTTTATTCACATCTAAACACTCAATTCATATTGATTTGTTTTACAACACCTAAGTTTTGGTTACCTGGACTTTCAACTGAAAGACAGAAACCTCTCAGGTTTCATTAGAAACATATTAATTTGTGATTAACCAACGTCTTATGGGTTTGGAATGACATAAGGGTGAGTAAATGGTGACAGAACTTTCATTTTTGGGTGAGCTATCACTTTAATTGTTTTAAAATGAAGTATTTGGACAGACTCAATAAATAATGTTAATGAGAAGCAGGTCATTATTTCAGAATAATATTTTCATTCTAACGTCAAAAACTCTTCAATACCAAGCAGGAAACCATCAAACCAACCAGTAACCATTATCAAGCCCAACTCACTCTGTAAGCTGCCCCCACCATCTGTCCTGCTGGCACTCATTAATGGATCTGCATGAAGAAGTGCTGCAGTGGAATCAGAGTGAAGGAGAGAGCAAGAGCATAATGCAGCCGCAGATGCTGCAGTGAAAAAAGCGGAAGGACCACACGAGACAACTCATCCTCTATGGTATGGCTCTATAATAGCTCACTAATGAGTGTTCTGACTTAGAGTCTCTGAAAAATGAATACGCCTCCACCTGTGCCCTTAAACTGCAGCGAGCCTAGCCAGCTGAACATAATGAAACCCCTCTCAATGGCATCTGCCATCATTTCATACGTATGTGAGCGCTGACTGTGAGAATGAGAGAGGAGTTATACTACCTTCATTATGGATGAGGCATTCCCTCACTTCTAAAAAGCTCAGGTCAGGAAATTTTCAAAAGTCTAGGAAGAAAGAGTGAGAAAAAAAAATGGTCAGTATCTGATTCTGGTTGTGTGATAAAGACAAAAGTGACAGAGAGTAGAGTGAGTAACAATCCAGGTCAACAGAATTATTTAATAAATCAATTAAATTGCTACTAAACACATCAAGTATTTAGTGAAAAGCCCCCAATGACGACAATTCAAAGTTACATTACCTTATTGAGACAGACACTTGCAAAAAGTAGCTCCTGAAGTTAATATATTGTTTATTTCCATTTCATTGCACACAATAACTGGCCTGCAGTCCCATTTTTCAATCAAATACTAAAACTGACATAGGAGCTATTCACTCAAAACACATTCTTGTGCACTATTTTTGAATTGTTGGTCTATGTAAACATATTGTTAAATAAGTTCGAAATTTTTTTGCATCACATTGAACGCAACGCACATGGAACGCCAACATAACATCAAAAACACAGGTATATCATTAATTTGGGCTGCAGGATCTTAAAATGCAGCACATATGAGAAAGATGCTTTACAACAATCTAAGATGTCATTTATTTACATTCATCACACAATTAAAAAAAAAACTATTATATATACAGTGTGTACAGAATTATTAGGCAAGTTGATATTCTGGTCATATTTTTTTTCCTAGAACATTTTACCAATTCCAAACCACATCAATCTTAATAACTACTATTGATTTTGTATTTAATCATTTATAAGTGATATATAATTGTCCATGAAGGCTGAAAGTCAAAAACTCCTTATTTCAGGTGTGCAGAATTATTAGGCAGGTTTTCTTTTACAGATAAAATGAGCCAAAAAAGAGATTGAACTCAAGAATAAAAGTAAAAAAAGTATTAAATGCCCATGAGAAGGATGCAATACTAATACAATAATAGAATTAAGTTAAGGCATGACCATTGGGCAGCGAAATGCTCATTGGGTCAGCACGGTCAGAAAAAACAAGTGGAGAAGAAAAGACACGTTAACTGCAAATTAGAATTAAGAAGTAATGTGAAGAATTAGGTGAGAAACCATCAGGAACCATTTAGTCTCCAGCACCATCATTTTCCAGAACTGCAACCTTCCTGGAGTTTCCAGAAGTGGAATGTGTCAGGTTCTCAGAGACTTTGCTTGGGTAAAAAATTCTTTAAAATGGCCTCACTTAATAAGAATAACATGATGAAGTGTTGTGAAATACATCAAGACTGATTTTGTATAGAGCTTTATGGACGGATAAGTTAATGAGTGACTCTTGAAGGGACCAGCATCACATCCTCTTTGCCACTGTTTTGAAGAATTTATCTTCCAGAATCTGGCAGTAAGTTTTAGGAGCTCATATTAGTCAATTTCTGCAAGACAGACATTTCAGGATAGGAGATAGACTAAAAAATGAGCTCCCCAAACTTACTCACGATTCTGGAAGATAAATTCTTCAAACAGTGGTACAAGAGGATGTGATGCTGGTCCTTCAAGAGTCACTCACAACTTACCTGTCTATAAAGCCTATGAAAAATCAGTCTTAATGGATTTCACAACACTTCAGCATGCTGTTCTTATAAAGTGAGGGTCATTTTTTAGGATATTTTACCCAAGCAAAGTCCCTGAGAACACATTGCACTTCTGGAGACTGCAGGAAGGTTGCAGTTCTGGAAAATGATAGCGCTGGAAACTAAATGGTTCCTGATGGTTTCTCAACTAATTCCTCAATTTAATTCTTCATTCTTTTGCAGTTAACATGTGTCTTTTCTTCTCCACCTGTTTTTTCTGACTCTGCTGACCCAATCAGCATTTCGCTGCCCAATGGTCATGCCTTAACTTTGCAAATTCTATTATTGCATTAGTATTGCATCCTTCTTATGGGCATTTAATAATTTTTTACTTTTAGTCAGAGTTAAATCTTTTTTTGGCTTATTTTATCTGTAAAAGAAAACCTGCCTAATAATTCGGCACACCTGAATATAAGAAGTTTTTGACTTTCAGCCTGCCTGGACAATTATATATCACTTATAAATGATTAAATACAAAATCAATAGTAGTTATTAAGATTGATGTGGTTTGGGATTGGTAAAATGTTCTAGGAAAAAAAATATGACCAGAATATCAGCTTGCCTAATAATTCTGCACACACTGTATATATATATATTATGTATATATATATATATATATATACACATACATACATACACTACCTTTGTAAAGTTTGTAAGTAAGATTTTAAAGAAATTTTGAATTTTTTTCAGCAAGAATGCATTAATTTAATTCAAAGAATCCTTAAAAAAGTATCACGGTTTCCACAAACTATTAGCAACTTTTTCAAAGCTGATAATAATTAACATTTCTTAAGCACCAAAAAGGCATAATGATTTCTGAAGTATCTTATGGCTATGAAGTAATGGCTGCTGAAAATTCAAGCCTTGCCATCACAGAAATAAAATGGAAAATATATTAAAGTAGAAAACATTTATTTTTCACAATATTACAGTTTTTACCGTGCTTTTAATCAAATAAATGCAGCCTTGGTGAGCATTAGAAACTACTTTTAAAACAATTAAAAATTTTACCAGCCTCAGTCTTAAGGGTATTTTTTCATTTATTTATTTATTTTTTAAACAAAAATGCCATTTACTTTTGAAAAATGTAATTTCGATGATGAACGTTGTCTTAAAAATCACACCTTCACAGCAGCTGGAAAATACAACCCCTGATGTCTTTGGCACTGACGATACTTTCTAAAAACAAATAAAGAGGGAGCTTCAATTACTATCACAGTGAAGGATGGTTTCCTTCAAAGAAAGCCATCATTTCAGGCCCCTACATTAGATTACTTTTGACTGTGATCAATGGGTGCAAGTCAATGACTTTGTCATAGCAGGATGTGATAGGCCTGGGGACATTTATTACCAGTTCCTCCCAATTTTTCACTTCAAAGGAATCACCTTAACTTTTCCATCAAGTCATATCTCATAGAAACTTTGATAGTTCTACACCTCTAGCCCTTTCAAAAACTCCAGCTTTTATTGGGCAGCTATTTATTACTTTCGGGGATGAGATGTCAAAGAACATGAAATGATGTTGCAGACAACAGCACAATAGCCCCATTTAATGAGACGGAAGAGGAGATTTTCAATTCCAAAAAACGAAAGAAAGTACAGGGCGGCTTTCTAATATCCTCTTGAAGACCAACAAATCTGTTTTTGTGGAAGTGAGAGAGCATCTTTTGATAGACATTTAACTTCAGACAGACAATTGTGCACCTCCGCCAGTGGGCAGATTGTTCTGCCCCACTTCCCTGGCATTTTCTGAGGACACACAGGCTGGTAGGTGTTGGAGGGCACTTTTGTAGCGTGGAATGTTCAACCTTTTTACTCTGATGGAGACATCAAGCCTCTCAGGCCTGCGAAAGTGGCAGATTCATGTTGCCGACACCATACCAACAGTTCCTGAAGCGCTTTTCACTTTGAAGGACGATGAATCATATGATTCACTCATTGCCACAAGAAACTGATGTAATCCCACTTGCACACTACCACAAATTTTAAGGTCAACGTGTTTTAATGCACAGTTTTATATAAAACCACATATATCTGCTCTGCTTTCAAATCAACAAAGACCAGTTTAATCTCTCAAAGTGTTGATCTAAAACCTCAAGTCTAGGCACTCAAGGTTATGGACATGTATCATAGACATGGTGGCCTGGCCAATCATGTTATGCTTCTATTTCCTCAGGCTCTCAAAGTGCCAGGTTAGTGCGATGGGGTCCAACTGGTAATGCCATTTCAGTCAGCAAATGTTTCTAAATCCAATTCTCTGTGTCAAGGCCCTTCAGGGACTGGCTGATGAAAAACACATCAACATCAATTCTCTGAAATATGTTTGCTCACAGAGGCTTTCAGCCTGTGTGTTCACACTGCAAGATTTGAATTTGTCCCCGAGGCAATAAAGGAGGAGCTTGTCATTAACATAGTAGGCTAAGGTGTTTCACATTACACTCATTAAGAATATGAAACCTCTTACAGGCATTTTGCATGTTCCAATATGACATTTAGAGATAAACATGTACTGTGCCAGTCCCGCAAGGGCATCTATAGCAACATACAATCATGCATGTGTTTTTGTAGGAGCTGTCAGACTCAGTTTAGCTCCTTTTTGGCATGTGCTTTCACCTGCGCTGTCATCCTCCAGCCATTTCTCACTCCTCACCCAGCGTCAGATTAACCTCTAGAAACCAGCGAGAATAATGGAGTTGGAGGGATGATGGCGACACAGTGTTATTACAGCTGTCTCTCAATTACTAATAAGGCTCACAGAGCAAGAGATGAGCTTATTAGACAGCCCTGGTCATTCAATTGTGATGCATAGTATATCATCACCAGCCACTTAGTCATGTGACATTAAAAGACTTTGCCGGATTGGTCGGTTCACGGTCCAGCGGCTGCAGGCGACAGTGTGGCACAAATGGAATCTATTAAGTATTCCCAGACAGAGGCAGAGCAGAGCGGTGTGAGAAATACAGTGACTGACAGGGTTTCTAACAAGCAATTAACCGCAGTGACCCGCTGTTGGCTAAACTATGCTTTTGACTTTGTGTCACACCCATTACATACTGTAATAGATCACACTGCCTAGAGAGTCATACAGTCTCTTAGTCTGAATTTATATACAAGTGATACATGAAGACAGAAATTGGAAAGCGTTGGATTTTAAATCATGCTGGACATATAATTTCTGAGACTGTACTCATTTCAGTAATTATTTAGACAGTCTACAACAATGATGAAAATAAGAATGAAGGATATAAGCTACAATAGAGATATCAAGAAGAACGTCGCAAGGGAAATGGTTGTATGACCACACAAGCGTGCAGAAAAGAAATACAGAGCTCAGACCTGTCTGAGAACATCAGAGTGAATATTGTAGGAGGCAAAGGAAAGGGTAGTGTGGCGAGAAGAGGAATGTTGAGCGATAGGTATAGGGGTTAATGGTTCCTTTTTGTTCTGTGTGGTGGTTGAGTGTATAATATCTCCCAGCACCTGTATGTGTAAGTTCAAATCAGTTGCAACTGATTTTCAACTAGTGTTTCACACAAAGCAAGGTTCTCTGGATAATTTGAAGCTAGAATTTTTTTCCTAAGGCCTAAAAGTGTATTCTTTTCAAAACCTGTAATACAGCTCTGAACATTATGAATGGTGGCCAACGTTCAGCAAAACAATGCTGTAAATAATGCTCTTCTGTGTCCTTTTATCAGTGTAAATCTAATCAAGATTCTTCACAAAAGGAAGATTAAGTTTAATAGGTTAAGATCAGCCTGTAATTGACATTCATTGTCCAAGCAGAAAGAGACAGTTACTGTTTTAGAAATAAAGTTATTTCAAAACATTTTTACAAGAAAAGAAAATATATTTAAATGAGTCAGGAAGTCTGAGATAGAAGATGAACATTAAGACTTCTATTGTTTTTTGTATCTTTTAATGTAATGATGAAAAAATGATTTAACATCTTCCCTCAATCTCGTGAGATCACCAGCACTCCTAAAACACAACTTTTGACAAGAACTTCAAAAACTCTGAATCTTGTGAACAATTTTTTATACATTGCAGGAAGCAAATCTGCACTTAAAGGAAACATTTTTGATCAAAAAATAAATATAATATCATTTCATCTTCATGATGAAAGAAAATTACAGATGTGATTCGCTCTTTCTTCTTGTAAAACAAGATTGTAGACGGCTTACACTCATTCCAGACCATGTATAAATTTGTTTCTAGATGGATTCAAAGTCAGTCACAGAATTAGGCCAAATGGAGGATGTATCCAATTTATTTATGAAAGAAAAAACTTGGTACTCTACCTGGTCATGCTGTACTGAGGATTATGCACTACAGATGGCCTATTTATATTGCTTCCTTGCATCGATAATTTAATAAAAGTGCATTAGTGCAATAGTTAAGATTGTTTTTCTAACACGCAGTGGCAGAAATAACCAAATCTACATTTTCGCTAGATAAATTATTTTTAAAAAATCCATATCTATTTACTCAAAATACACTACTGTTCAAAAGTCTGGGGTAAGATTTTTTCGAAAGAAAGTCTCTTCTAATGCTCATCAAGGCTGTATTTATATCATCAAAAATATCAGTAAAAATACATTAATGTTGTAAAATTTTATTATAATTCACAATTTTTTTTTTCCGGTATATTTAAAATGTAATTTATTCCTGTGATGCCAAAACTAAATTTTCAGAAGCAATTACTCCAGTCTTCAGCATCACATGATCCTTCAGTTTTCATTCTAATATGCTGATTTGCTGCTCAAGAAACATTACTATTATTAATGTTGAAAACAATCACGCCTCTTACCATTCTTATAGAAACCACGATGCATTTTGTCAGGATTCTTGAATGAGTACAATTTTTTGATTTTTTTAATCAAATTAACTTTTTTTACCCCATTCATACTCCAATTTAGTCAGGGTTTATACTTAAAACAAGAAAAGAATAAAGAGTGGTACCAGTATAGAAAGATAGCAAATGTCTGGAAGGAGCTGGAAGGAGAGAGAAAAAAAATTCAAAAGAACCATTAATCTGGAAACACACAAGGGGAAGGAGAGGTAAACTAGGATGGTTCTGAAGAGAAAGGAGATGGTGATTAAAAATCTAAGCAAGGACACAAAGTGAGAGTGACAACTAGAGAAAAGACACAAACTGAGAGAAAAAGAGGAAGGAGAGCCAAACCAGGCAGAGGCAGATGAAGTTTGACAGCTAAGGTGAGTGTAAAAGACACACATGAAAAAGGGCATCACACACACAGTAGAGACACTGACAAAACCCAAAAACATGACATACAACTGCGATCAAGTCTGTTATAATATACTATACCTCTACTCTAAGTTCGCACATGATATATAATTTATACCAAGCTCATTACTTTTTAAATCTAATTTGACCTGTTCTTGTACCCTAACCCAGCAGTTTTAGCCATGGTGATGGAGATCCACACTGTAATTAACCACAGTTAAATACAGACACCAGGCACTGTGAAGACGCAGGTGCAGTTCCCCATCAAAGAAGAGTCTTTGTAGCTTCACCAAAGACAGGGAATGATTATCCAGGGTTAACTGCTGGAATTCCCAAAAAGCCTGATGGGCACATAAAACACATAGTAATACAAATGGGAAAAGGGAACTAGACAGACAAGTCAAAGTCAAACAGTCAAGAGAATCTATCAGATGGAGAAATGACTTTTACTCAGATCTTGATTTTAAAATAGAGATCACTGAAAAGTCTGAAAAATGTAACAAAGGAATGTTAGAGGTCTTTTAAAAAAATCTGTCACTATTTCTGCTTATAAAGAATTGAATTTTATTCTCTCAGCCAGCATTGTGAAAGCTCCCGTCTCAGAGACGAACCTCATTCATTTATATAAACGATTTGACCTTTTGCTTTTTGCTAATCTACTTTGGACCTGTCTGGACTCCTATAAAGGAGGCATCTATCAATCTTCATTCACACCCACTCGGTTCAAGCCTATCTTGTTTATCTTTAATTTAACTAGTTAGCAGGAAAACGTGAGCATTCATAAACAGGTGGGCTGGGTTGGCGTGGTGCGACGGGACTGATGCTAATTACAGCAGCTGGCACAGGCACTTCTATTGACTTCCACCCATGCACTACGCTTTCTTTCAAGGTTAGGTGCACATGTGGAGAATATGAAGAACTGTGATTAGATTGTACGAATTACTCATAGAGGGTGTAAATGATGAAATACCCTTGTGGAAAAGAAGTGCACTTCAGCATACTTTAAAAATAGTATGTATTATGGAAAAAACACTTTAAAAGAATATACTTTAAGAATGTAATGCAGTGTTTTCAGACAATTAATTGCATGATACTGTATATACCATTGAAATATGAATATAATATAAATATATAACTATGAATATAATATACAATGAAAATGCATTATATCTCAAAATTTAAATTGATTAAATGCAAATAGTTGAACATAAGAGTGTTTTTTGACCTACTTAAGTACATCTTTATATGTAATTTCATAATAATTTCATAACTTATGGTGTCTTTGAAATATGGTTAAGGCATACTGCCAAATATTTATAGTAAGCTAAAATATACTTCATTCCCCATTTGTAATGTTTAAGTTGCAATTTAGTATAAAAAATATTCATTTTAAATGTCATGCCAAATAATATACTAGCGTTAAACTTATACTTAACTTTACATGCTTTAAGCATGACACAACTAAAACACAAAACAATTATTTAAAATGTATTTTTTAAAGAAAACTTTTGTTTTGACATTAACAAGTGCACCCTTTATAAGTGGTATTAAGAAAGTGGTGTTAATAAACAGTCATGAAAGTGTACTCTCATTAATGCCACTTAAAGGGATAGTCCACCCAAAAATGAAAATTCTGTCATCATTTACTCACCCTCAAGTTGTTCCAAACCTGTATGAATTTCTTTATTCTGCACGAAAGCACACGAAAGAAAACACGAAAGAAAATATTTTGAAGAATGAAACCAATGAGGACCAACAGCTATTTGGTGAATAAATGATAACAGAGTTTTTATTTCTGGGTGAACTGCCCTTTAAGTAGCCTTTTATTTAATCATATAATATTATATTATTTGCAAGTCAAGTTTTTTTTTTTGAATACTTCTAAGACTTCAGTATACTACAAGTGAACATTCAATAGGATAGGCTAACTCCATTTGTAAAACAGAACTGCTTCTTCACTGTATAATGCAGTGCACTTAGAGTTTTACAGAGAACCAACAACAGCATGTGGAAGTGTGTGGGGGAGAAGTTAATTTGATTCATGAGTAGCTTTAATGGGAAAAATACAGAAGCGTGAGAGCATTTATAATGCAGGCCTAACAACAGAGAGTGTTGTCCTTTGGTTCTGCACAGCTGTCAACTGTACTCAGTGATACTGTACGTTCATCTCCAGTAAACACGCTATTTTCAGACTGAAAATATTGAGCGACAAATATAATTCACTTTTCATATTCATATTCTCTGTCATCAGTAACGCATGGATACGCTGTTTCCGTTCAAATCAAAGCATAAATAAACGTACAATACGTATCCATGCGTTACTGATGACAGAGAATAGCGTACGCACTTTGCGTCCATCGGATACTCTCCAAAATGGCGCTACGCTGACACAGAGAGACGGAGAGGAGACGAATTGTTGAATAAATGTCGTTATTTTTATTTTCTTTGCGTACAAAAAGTATTCTCGTCGCTTCATAAAATTCAGATTAACCCCCACTGATGGCAGATGGACTATTTTGGCGATGTTTTTTATACTTTTCTGTGCCTTGACAGTGTAATTTACTTGGCAGTCAATGGGACAGTCACAAGCCTCCCGGTTTTCATCCAAAATATCTTAAATTGTGTTCCGAGGATGAACGGCCTTAAAGTATCCCTTTAAGGCCGCGACAAATGACACTACCGCAAGTCATTAATTTCCAATCAAGAATCGCTAGGGGTTGGTGTACTGAGGGGTTTTTTTGTTGTTGTTGTTGTTGTTGTTTTTTGGCGACAAAACGATGTGCGACAGTCATTCTGGACATGGATGTGGCGCAGTTCCTGAACAAATCTAACATGGGTATTGTGAACTAATTCAAAAGAATCGTTCATTCACAAGTCTGACAACGCTACTGCTTATGAACTCTGTTGAACTCTCTCTAATTAACAAGCTATGAAATAGGCCTATCACTGAATACTGAATTACATGTTGGTTCTTTACACAAAGATATTGTATGGCTTCAGAAGATTTGAAATGCAGCATAAGTTGTATTAATTTCTGCCTCAGTCTCAGTCCTGTAACTGAATGGAAAACAGCAATCAATAGCCTAGGCTACAGTAAATTATGTCTCATTTTGTGTTCCAGAGAAGAAAGATAAATCATACATATTTGTACATGAGTCTTGATAAATAATGACAATTTTCATAGAAAACACGAGGAAAACAACAGGAAAGAGAGAGACACTATCAATTATCATAATTGTTCTATCTAGCAACCGGTCCCCAGTGTTTACATTTAGCATGTGTCTTGATAAAATGCATAAACAGTAATTAATTTGCAAATGTTCTACCCTGTCTCTCTTTAGCTGCAAAATTATTTCAAGAAAGCTTGTAAAGACCATGACAGATATGTTGCTAAAACCACTCCCTTTAATATTTAATTTGAGTTTTTAATACAATGTTAATTAAATTGACTTCTTTTCTTGTTGTGTTGTTTGTGTCTGGTATGAAAAAGCTATATTAAAGCTGTTTAATATTGCTCCCCAGTGCTGATTCTTTTGAATAATCATGGTTGGCAATAATGATATGCTTTGCAATGCAAAACACTCACATATTCCTTGCTGTCAGACTGGCTGTGAAAACAGGGGAGGAGTTTGAAGCTTTAGCGCTTTGCCTTTGTTTGATTCTCAGACAGTCGCTGCCACTTGCTCAGCTTGTATAACAACGTAAAAGAGAACTCAAGAACTACAGAGAACCTGTTTGTCTGTTTTGTGATTTTGAGGTTGCTCTTGTAATGCAAAGTCAGGAGAGAATTGGTACAATTTAAGATGAATTTGTCATCTTCAAAAAAAACTGAATTCAATGGATTTTCTCTAGAAAGGAATGGAGCACAAAAGAAGAAGAGAGCAGAAGTACATCACGAACACAGACAGAAGTGAGAGTGTGACTAAAAAGACAGACCAACAGATCATAAAGAGAGAAGAATCCTTCACCAAGGCAGTCGAGGACACCTCTGCATTTGCAATTCGCTTTTTACATTTAGCAGATCTCATTAACCTGTGCTGAAACTGGCAGAAATTCATACACCTTCTGACACATGAAGAAGCCATTCCCATATGCTTTTCATCATATGCTCATCCTCTTTGTTTTCAGGTCTTACACATCGACAGTGGTTGCAATAGTGAGAGACGGTGAAATGTATCTTGCGAGATGTCAAACTCAGCTGGAAGAGCTATAATTACATGGAGTTGCCTCCATTTGTGGGGGTTACATGTGGTGATCACATACAGTACTTAACAGGCAAAGAGTGTAGTAAAAAATATGCTAATATTATATGCAGAAATAATGTGAAGTTATGCCTGTTCTTTTAGAAAGGCTGCGGCATATAGGGAAAAAGGGCGAAAACAATACAGCAGCAACATTTTATTATTATTTTCATTAATTTTTTTTTGTTTGTTTTTTATTTATCATTATTATAATATACGGACAACCACCTTCAAAAAACGTGGTAAAAAGAAAATCAAATGATGAATCAAAGTCATCACAAGTAGCTTTTCCACAAGCTGAGGTAAAAGCTAAAATATAGAAGGTGCATAGTGTCATACACACAAACAAACAAACAAAAAAACGTGATAACACACGACACTAAAATAATGCAATAAACATTCATTTAATATCGTAATATATAATAAACATAATAGCATAATAATATACATAACTCATGCAAAAAAAAAAACTAGTTAGAAACACTTTACTCCATCATGTGAGAATTCTTGGTTTTGTTTTTCTGTAAATTACAAGATTACTTGTTCTTTTTCACATCCTAAAATTGTACATTTAACAGTATTTAACTGTAAAATGACATATAATGTATCAATAGGTCTATTACAGTTTTTCACCATATAGAGTAAATTAAATTAAAATTAACCAATAAACAGGTAGCATTTTTCCTTTCTATGTTAAAATTGCAATCATTTTTTATGTATTCACCCATTTCTGCTAAAGGAAAAACACAACTAAAGACTGACCCCTAGAAAGTTTTAAACCCTTGAAGACCTTTTCCCACCAACTTCTCCTGTCATGACATCTTAGCACAAAGCTTAAGCCCCGTGGATGTTGTTGAGCAGAAAAACAGGGTGAGAGAAGAAAAGAAACGTAAAAATAAGTAAAATAAGTGGATCAAACAACAGTAGTGCATGTCATCTCAAACTGACTGTGGCGAGTGACTTCGGGGGTTAAGGATTCTCTTCAGGTCATTAAGCATTTCATCAGGCGGTGTGGAGAGCGCATGAGCTTTGCCACAAATCACACGTTTCCAAGTTCTTCACAGGATCCAGATTTGCCCCTCTAGCCTCTCTGCATACATTGGCATATGTGAAAAAGGCTTCACATGTAACCATGCCAGACAGATCTGTATGCAGCCTCTTCATTCTGATGCTGTTGGGTTTGACCAACTGTCTGGAGGGATGACTAACTAAGATCTGGTCCCATCTGGTGGCCTCCTAGTCATATAGGCCCAGTTTGAACTTTGACTACGTTGCTCTATAAACAATGTTTCTCTTATTAAAGGAATAGTTCACCCAAAAATGAACATTTGCTGAAAATTTACTCACCCTCAGGCCATCCAAGAAATAGATGAGTTTGTTTCTTCTTCGGAACAGATTTAGAGAAATTCATCATTACACCACTTGTTCACCAGTGGATCCTCTGCAGCGAATGGGTGCCGTCAGAATAAGAGTTCAAACGTCTGATAAAAACATCACAATAATCTACACGATACTAGACCAACAATTAACATCTTGTGAAGCAAAAAGCTGTGTGTTTGTAATAAACATTCATCATTAAGGTGTTTGTCATTTTAAAATTTAAATTAAAATGAATGTTTTCAATTTTAGTGGCCTACATTTTTATTTTCAGTGCATGTTAGCATGCAGGTTTTTCTGTGAAGATAATTCAGTTTCAGAATGATGTTGCACATAACTGAATTCATGAGATGACAACTGAACTGGCAGTTTAGAAAGATAATATCTAGAAAAAACTTTTTTTAAAAAAAATATTTCAAACTCCCAAGGTGCTGGTGCACACACCAGTCAAAATGCATAGGCAACAAAGTAACGTGCATATTATACAATTATAAAATATTAATGTCATCTTTAAACAGAATAAGGCATCATCTTGCCACTTATATCTGACACATTGATTTTAATCATGACATAAAAGCTTCAATTAATTTGCTCTAAGCTGTCAATGAAGCAGAAAACGCTAACATCTTAATATTGTTGACAGATTTAGAGGCCTCTAGGGATGTCTTGTCTACTGTATAAAGGTGCATTATTATAGAGAATGTGAGCTAGGGGATATTAATATTAATAATAGCTTTTAAAGTGTGTGGGTGTATTTTTCAGTTGCTGCTTGTCATTATGAATTGCTGTTTTTTTGAAGATCAGAATTACAATAGCGAATATCATAATGATATACATATACAAATGAGCCATTTATAAAATATTTCATTAATTTCAGTAATGTGAATACTAACAATATGCAAAAGACAATAAATATTTTATTCAGAGTGCGATTACTTGTATATGGCAGAGGGGGGCACCCAAGGTAACAATATTAAATGGCCAGCAGGTCCTGATAATACAAAGATCGTCCACATAGGGGCGTCACAGAGGTCAATATCACTGTCCCCCTCAGAGCAGTCAAACCACAAAGTGATGAGATGAGTGCACATAATGTGCCTTATCATCTTAAAACACTCTGGGTGACTCTGGTTGACTGTAAGAGAATAGTAAAATATTGCTTCAGTATATTGATTAAATATTGAGATGAAAACAATGGATTGGTGTAGCATTGGATACAGGATTTGTGGGTTATTGCAGACTGCTGCACATTATACTGTTAGTATTCTAGGCTGAGTAAATGTTAAGTGTCCTACATTTGATTGCAGTGCATTTTAGTGGATTTTCAAAAGCATGGCTCGAGGGAGGACAAAGACACTCAATTGTAGAGTGGGACTAAATGCTATTTAATTCGGTAAATAATATGTACTTTTGCTGTGAGGAAATTACCTTTAACCATGACACCAACAATAAATGACCAATAAAATATTATTAAATATTATTCAATTCTTTAAAATGATTAATTATATTCTAGCATTTTGGTCCTCTATTTTTAACAGCTGAATATTTACATTCAAGAATAAGGCTGCAGCAACAATATGTTCACAATGTTCTCTGAAAAATAGTTTAACAATAATTTAATAGTTAACACAATATTCAGTGTGCTCTAAATGTATGGATGATTCTATAGTGACATTTTTTAACGTCTCTCGTTAGCATAAAATAAAAAAAAAGGGCACAATGTCAGTTAAAGCAGTATTTGGACAGTGATTATTTATTGTTAATATTGAGGTGATGAAATAATTATGTGTAATTTTGAATAGCACAGTGGAATTATCCTGATTTTAGCACTTGTTATATTTACTATAGAGGGGATAAAAAAAAGTCTGACTAGGGAACAATCCCAAAATAAACTTTAAAAATGAGCAAAAAGAGACACAATGAAAAAGTTATGTTACTGTATTTTCTCCTTTAAACCACAACGAGAAAAAATAACCACTGTAAGCAGGTTACAAATCTTTTGTCTTGTGTTAATAAAGGTAACAGCCCAGAGTAACAGGAGCAGATAGGAGGAGTTTGCCTTGCATCATCATTAACCGTGTGACGTTGTCAATAACTCTCAACGAGGAAAGTTAAATATTGAGAAGATGGTAAGGTGAGCTGAAACTTAGTAACTATGAGGTCAATCACAGCTTCATGCCGACAGTAGCTATCCACTGGCAAGCCAGGTGAGAGGCGCCTTCCAGGAAACAGCCAGACTCACTAGCACAGCTGAATGGCTTATAATTTCAAAACTCTTGCCTGTAGTTTCCACTAAGGCTTTTCTTTGCTTGCGCATTGGAACATATCAGGTTTGCGTATGATGAACAGCGTCGGTTCGTGAGAACTGCTTATAAATGTCCA
Organism: Tor tambroides; assembly: GCA_021397915.2. Taxonomy (NCBI): domain Eukaryota; kingdom Metazoa; phylum Chordata; class Actinopteri; order Cypriniformes; family Cyprinidae; genus Tor; species Tor tambroides. The sequence goes on along the minus strand of JAFVLL020030502.1, from coordinate 71,238 downwards.
CTAAAGCGGATAGAGACTCACAGGTAAATGTGACCCACCTAGATTCCCTCAAAGCAGAATGGGCTGAAGAAGACATTGACGTGGAGAGCGTTGACGGACGGGAGGTGATGAGGACGGATGAAGCTCCAGCGCCTCGCAGGCTCAACCGCAGCCCGAAGTGCGCTCGCTGCAGGAATCACGGCGTCGTGTCGCGCCTCAAGGGCCACAAGCGCCTGTGTCGCTGGCGTGACTGTCAGTGCGCGAACTGTCTGCTGGTCGTGGAGAGACAGAGAGTGATGGCAGCGCAAGTCGCCCTCCGGAGAGAGCAGGCCACAGAGGTTGGTTGACTGAGCAGGGTAGTTTAAAGCTCTCTGTGTGCTCCAGTGGAACTAAAAATGGTGTTATTCGCAAACAAAGTGACACTGTTTTGTTGAAGGTTTTTCAGCACGTGTGTACTTTCTTGTAGCAGACTTGAACTGAAAAATATATGTACTGCAAATGATATACTGTACTATACAGTATCTCAATCTCTCTCGCTCTGACTCTCTCTCTCTCTCTCTCTCTCTCTCTCTATTAAATTGAATTTTTACTTTTTATGTATTTGTTAGAATTATATTGATACATGTAATTTAAATGTAAAATTGAAATGTAAAAATGTAAATGTAAAAAAATGAAAATTTTCAAGCCTGCCACATTTATTAATGAAGTCAGATTATTAGAATGTTTACATTTATATATTAGAGCAAAATCATGTTACTGCAAAAACAAAACAAAACAATTAACTACTCTTAAAAGAACTACTGTGGCAATACCATGGTACAGTAATGGTATCAGATGGTTATCACATGGTACTTTTATATATAAAACAATACTGATTGCTACTATATTCATGTATCTTAGTATTTAAAATACACTTCAGAGAAGTACTACAATGGTAGCTACATCCACTCGATTCCCTTGGAATTTATATATTGCTATACACAAAAATATGCTTTACAGTCATTTTCAAAACATACTATTGTCATAAAGAATGTTTTACTATTATTTCTGACAATGATAAACATCTTCATCACAAACTCCTAAGAGCAAACAACATAAATTAACTGCATTTTAAGTAGCCTAGTTAGGCATTCACTAGATATTGTTAAGAAAAGGGCACTCTTTATGACAAACAAGACATCCACTGGTGTCTTCTGTAGCGTAAGTATCTTTTATCTGTCCCATAAATTTATGTAGAGTTGTGCGTTCTCTTCGACAGGGTAAAAAAGGTAAAAAAAACACCTCTGTTCTCAGACGTACAGTTTACCAGCGCTACACGAGGGCACCCAGTCTCCTGGCAAAGAGTATTCTAGAGGGTAAGCCTTAATTAACGCACATCTCATTAACACAATTGCACCCTGAAAGGCGACATTGGGAGAAACTGGATTAGTTCACCCGTTATGCTACAGAACCCTCTGTCGGGAATAAATCTGTTTATGTTTATGTAAGGTAATTAAAATTATGCAAATGGATAGAGGAATTACAAAAAAATTGGCTCATATGACTGCTTTGGAGTTTGATTTTCCCTGATGCGTTTCTCGCTGTGTCAACATTAAGGTCAAACTGATTTAACTGTTATCATAAATTTGAATACGCTTAATTTGTTTTTGTTCCATTAGAACATTTAAAATGGTTATACTTTTATAAGATCCACATGGAGTCTAAGAAATGTATTTTTTAATTGTTAAGAAATTAGGTGAAAATGATTTGTACACATAATTTTACAGTACTTCAGAAATGCATTTTAAAAAGGGGTGCTCAAATGTGGGTCATGACCTAAAAATGATCCACATGACTGTTTTGATACAGTCATGGTCAGCAGGAAAAACCATTGACAGATACAAATAAAAAATGTAGCTAACCATATAATGATGCATAGTTAAAACTGAAAAATATATAGGCTTGTCAATTTTTGAAAGAGACGACAAAGCACTTTGCATGCTTTCCATTTGTTGTTGACATCAAAAGCTATGCTTTTCCTTTTAAAGAAAACTGTGAGGGGAAAAGTGACAATAAAGACATTTATAAAGTGACAAAAGATTTATATTTCAAATAATTTCTGTTCTTCTGAACTTCCTATTCAATAAAGAATCCTAAAAAATGTTTTACCATTTCCAGAGAAATATTAAGCAGCACATCTGTTTTCAACATTGATGATAATAATAATACATGTTTCTTGACCAAATCAGCATATTAGAATGATTTCTAAAGGATCATGTGACACTGAAGATTAAAGTGTTGGCTGCTGAAAATGAATATTTTACTGTATTTTTTAACAGAATAATGCATCCTTAGTGAGCATAAGATTTCTTGAAAAAACATAAATCTTACTGACCCAAACTTTTCTAGATCTAGACCCAAATCTATTCTAGATTAAAGTAGTCTCTACTTGACCACTTGAATCCAAAGTATCTTAATTTACTAGGTTTCTTTTATATGTGAAACAGTTTATTCTAATAGACTCTTCTAATATTTTTACATTTAAATGAGACTTGATTATGAACAAGAAAAATCCACTATTTTAATACTCCTTCATCATGTTGTAGGCTACAAGCCGCCTGTGTTCGAGGACTGGCCAAAGAGACTCCACCAACCCCCCATCAGTGTTCGTATGAGGAAGAGGAGAGCGTTTGCTGATAAAGAGCTGGAGTCTGTGATGCTGGAAAGAGAGCTGAGGCAAAGAGAAATGGAAGAGTTGCCTGCGCTCCTCCTCCAGGCTGTGGTGCCGTCCACTCCCTCTCCGTATTTTTTCCCGCTGTCAGACCCAATCATGCCCACGTACATGCCTGTGTCCAAAAGCGGCCCTCTTTTGACTGACTGGGATCTCCCTCACCATCAACATGCGCTTAAATCCACGACTCTAGACTGCGGCATAGACACACTGACAGACAGCATCTCTCTAAGAGTGTGTGAGAACTGGGACGTTTTCAATTCGGTTCGGCCTCCACCGCGCTGTTACAGCACAAGCCCAGGCGTCAACATGGTTAAAAACATACCTGACAGCGGGTTTTCTGATATGTCTGTCAAACCAAAAAGTTTAGTTGTTGACACCATGTCAAAGCAACACATTCCTCCCTCACCGAATATGGCAGACGTGCCAGTTCAAACTAAATCGCCCCACAAACACTGCAGGTCAATGGGACACAAGGTCTCTGTACACATGGACCGTATGGAGGGTGCAAATAAAGACCCCATCAAAAAAGCTGTAACACGGCCATTACCTTTTTCTGTAGAGGCATTGCTCATGAGATAAGAATCATTTTTTCAAAGCTAAAACTTTACAATAGGGTTCAGTTTGTTAAGATATTACATTAACTTACATTACATTAACGGTCATATAATTTTTACACTGTTTATTAATGTTTTTTAATGTTAATATCTACATATGCTAATACATTTTTTACAAGTTTTTCAAGTTAAGTATTAACATTACCTACTGTATTATGAATGAATGTTATGAATTAACAATGAACAATTGCATATTTATAAAGTAACATGAGTATAGATTATTAAATGATGTTAAAAAGCGAATTGTTAGTTAATACCTAATGTATTAAGTGATGTTAACAAATTTTGTAAAGTGTGACCTTTTTCATTTAAATTTGACTGGAACAGTGTTGGGGAGCATCTAACTATAATTTTTCTAGATTTACAGTAGCTTTTAAGCAGCAGAGCTTTTTTCAATGTAATTTTCTAATATCAAACTACATTTTCAGATGAGTAATAGTGACAAAATGCTACATAACTCTGTTTTTGAAAAAAATCAAACACTTTCTTAAATTGTCCACTCTTTCTCAAGAAGTGTTGAGAAATGTGATTTATTTCAGTGAATTGGTTCACTTGAACCGTTCATGTAACTGAACCTGAGTTCATTTGTCCTTGTGCACAAGTGTCTGTGTTCTTTATTTTGTTATATAAAAATGATGTTTATAGTTTTATTACTTAGTGTCAATTTTTTATACAAAGTTGAACTTTGAGGTTTAAGGAATCAAAAGATTCAAGTTTTGGGGATGAATCAAAAAGCTTAACCGCTTAACTAGTAGTTTAATTACTTTAAATGGACTAGCTTGTCACTTGACATGCACGTTTTTAATAAAGCTTCCCCAACACTGCACTGAGAAGTTAAATAATCATTAAGTAACTTGTTTAATAAAACACTTTTGATTCATTTATAACTAAAGTTGCTCAAATAATGTTTTTTAGAATCCTGTTTAAATCAATTACATGAAATTATTCAACTGCACAGTACATAATATACATGAATCTTACTAACCTTTATACTTTATACCCACTTTTTCCAGTTATATGAAAAAGTCTATAATATGAAAACATTTCAAATATGAAAGTCTGATGTAAACACATAGGTACTGTAGCTGATGATCAAATGAAAGAGTGGTGGAAAAAAGATTAGTTTCTCTCTCTCTTCCTTTAATGTGAATTAATGATGTAGTTCATACGGTGGTTGGATTGAAGTGATGCCTGGTACATCTGTGTATTTAAGCTACAGGCTCCCACAAAGGTGCTTTGAACTGTTTCTGCAGTGTACATGAAATGTTTTTAATTTTAAAGAAAACTAACGATGAAAAGGGTTCTCAGGCAGGAACCAACTCAAAGTGTAAAGCTAAACGGATGAGGAGAAAGACACGTGCCTGAGGGTTCAGAGACAAGAAACGATTCTAATATGAGCTCGGGAGGACAAATTATTCAGTATGTTTTCTCCTTTTTCTTTCTACATCTTAATCAGGAAGTTCATAAAAGTCTTATTCCTGTCAGTATTGTGTATTCAAGTGAATGTGTTGACTTAGCAACATTGTGCAATATATTTAGGAGTGTATCGCTATGCTGTAGACTGGTTTAGACAATGTATATCCTCTCTTTTCTATCCTTTCTTTATTTTCCATTTCAGTTTTTGAGATATGAAAGCCTGATAGTTTTGACATCTCTGGACCGTGTGGCGTCAACATGTGTGATGGCATCATGCCCTCCTCTGTGTCTGTCTCTATATCTCTGCACATCTGCCAGTGCAGATAGGGGCTTTACATTACGAGACTTCCTGAGGGGGGAAATCTCAGCCCTCTTGTGGTCCACTTAAAAAAACATGGCGAGAAGAGTGCAGAAGAACAGTATCGTTTTTAATGATAATCATGATCTATATTGAAATCCTTAGTACTTGAGGTCATAATAGTTGTGGAGAGTGCTTCCAAACAATGGCATACAGTATTAATCTTCTTTTGTCATAAAATATATTTACTTTAATCATTTAAAATAGTTGCTTAGTATACACAAAATACACAAGATTATACACTACCATTTAAAGGTTTGGGGTTTGAAAGAAGGTCTCTTATGCTCAACAAGGCTGCATTTATTTGACAAAAATGCACTAAAGCAGTAATATTGTGTTTTTAAAATATTTATAAAACAAGACATTACTTCAGTCTTCGGTGTCGGGTAATCCTTCAGAAATGGTTTTTAATATGCTGATTTGGTGCTTTAGAAATATTTTTATTATCAATATTTTGCTTAATATTTTTGCGAAAACTGATCTTTTTTTTCTGGATTATTTGATGAATAGAAAGTTTATGACTTTCTAAGTCACGAACAGTATTTATTTGAAATAGAAATCTTTTGTAACATTATAAATGTCTTTACTGGCTTTTAAATCGATTTAATGCATCCTTGCTGGTTAAAATATTTAATTTATTAAAAAAATCTTACTGACCTCAAATTTTTGAACCGTTTTGTATACTTTTAAGAAGGTAAGTAGGGAAATAGAAGACATAAGTATAGGTATAGGAACTAGGATGCAGCATTTGACTGAATTAGAATGTAATTTAATTTTAATAACAAATAAATAAATATAGGAGAGTTCAGATTTTAATATGTATTATATAATGTAACACTACATGAAGTATGTATGCATTCCATTCTCATCATGAAATAAACAACAAGGTCTATGCCCAAATCTGGGGTGTAAGCACACACACACACAGAGATACACCCCAGAGACTGTACATTAACTTTTGGGCATGGCATTATAAAAGGGGAATGCATATTTCATGTAGTGCTGCTAGCATGCAAGCATACTACATTATAGTTTACCAGTGGGCAAAATTGTTATTCTAAGGCAGCACCCCTGAATCCTTTTCATTGTAGGTTTATTTATTCTCACAGTCTGCTCTAGCATGAAGTCACCCTAGCTTGTTTGTGTAATCGAGATATCAGCATATTCTTTCTCCTGACATGGTATCGACGACATTTAGTATCAAGGTCCAAGGGAGTTGCTTTGATCCCAGTGCCAGCTCCCAACTCAAGCAGAATTTGCCAGATTGAGACCCTGCGCTTGGCATGCATAACCCTGAAAACCCCCTGCATACTCCACTGCTCTTGGGTTACATGGCTCCCCGCTTCCAGGGGGTGTCTCTTTCAGTGTGGGTGGGCTGGCCCTCAGCCGCTCACCTGCTGCGTCCAATAAAAAAAATCTCTTGTGTCATGTGTCTTTGGCCTTGGGATAAACAGAGTTCCCACAAGGCACAAAACTTCTACAGTCTTGATTTTTAACTAAGTATTTGTTGTGGCTAACTATGAAGGCGCAAATGCCAAAAAGCTTACACACAGTTTTAATATATTTAAGTGTCTAATATATATTCTCTATAAAATATTAGGCAAGAAATTGTTTCCAGCATGGAGGATTCTGCAAAACTACCTAAGCAGTTTCAAAGTACATCTCAGCTTGGGATATGCATTTAATAATACACAAAATACTGAATATTTCAAACCATTCCAGGTTGTGAAAATCTGTTTTGCTTTTTCTCAGGTCTTTGCGGTTACAAATGCAGAAGTAACAGATTTTCGAGAGGATTCTGACTCTTTGGGTGAAAACAGAATCTCTCTAAACCTGTCACGAGTTGATTTGCAGAATAAGCAATCTGTCACCAACATGATTCAAACCGATTTATTAACAAGAAAATCTGAGCTCTCTTACAATCAAAATGTTGTCTCTGTAAATTCAAAAACCAATCTCTCAGCACATATATATATATATATATATATGTTCAGATGCTTTTTTTTTCAGAGCACAACTGTGGGATTGAAATTTTACACACTTTAAACATTACTGTTGGGTGAAAAGGGTCCCTCCGCTTCCATCATAGGAGTCAGTTTTTTTCTTGTCCCCTAAACTGAGGCTCTCGTTTTGTGGCGTTCAACTGGAGCCAACACAGAACCTGTGCTGACTGCAACAGCTGTGTAGCTATACTGTTACATTCTCCTGGGCCGCCCAGTTCCTAAAATCCACCTTTCCAATTCAACACAAAGCACAGACTCTCTTGAATGCTAAACTGCCAGAGCCATTACTCTGCATGATTCAAAATGCTCTGTCCATTAGCCTCCATTCAAACTCTCCAAACTCTTCAGGTTCAAACAATTTGTCATTCATTGAAAAATGTGAAATAAGTGGAAGCAGAAATTATAAATTCAAATGAACCACTGGAAGACATTGAAAAGAGGATTATGTGCTAAAATTGAGTAAATGTTTGGTGACAAATCACTGCACCATTGTTTCTGTACTTCATTATTTCTTCTACTGGAACCAGTCCAAAGAACAGTTAAAAGAAAGATGTTCAAAATGTTACCAAGTAAATTTTTTTGTTTAAACTTTTCTCAAAAACACAACAAAAAAACAACAAAAAAACACTTAATTGTAGCATTAAAACAACATTAGATGAATTGAAATGACATGAGTAAATAATAAAGAAAACATTCATTCCCAACTCAAACTCAAAGGGTGAATCTTTTCATTTTCTCTGTACCATACAATGGATAACAGTTAGGAATGCGGTTATAAATGTGGTCCAAATAAACATTTTATGGTGCTATTTTTCATTTTGATTCTAGTTGTCATTCACTTTCATTACAAGAAAAAGAGTGTCCAGGATTTTGACATGAAACTAAAAAGTCCTATCCACCAAATTTTGCAATGCGGAAGTAAGCTATTTTGACTGAACGTGCCAGACTTCTGATTCATTAGCCACTATAGGTAAATAACTAGAAGTATTACAAAGTGTTGTAAATGGTCATATTATTTACACTACAAACCAGTGCATTTATGATTATAAGCAATTAAAATAATACAATATCAAATACCTAGGTGAGCTAACATAGGGCTTTTAAGGGTAAATTGATGCAATCAGTTGAATTGGTACATTATTTCTGAAAATATATTCATTCTTTCATTTTTTTATTATGCATTCTTATTCATGTTGATTGTTCTAAACATTTGTGGTCTATTCTAGGCTCACAAATAGCAAAGTGTTCATGTGCCGGTTCAGCATTTTAGCAGATAACTTATATCCCAGTCTCAACTGCTCTCCTTCAAGGATACACTTGCATTAGCACCTTGGGAGTTTAATGCATTAGGTAGTAATATACAGATGAAAACAACTGTAATCCCAACCCTGTGAAACCATTAACACAGTATTTACCCTCCTTATTTCTGGTTGGCCTTTCATAACCTAAACCACTGGACGGCCATAATACCCCAGAACCCAGGAAAGCCAATCCACCCCTGCGTATTATGTGGTCACTGCACTATGTGGCATGCTAGGGCATTGGCACCTTACTTATACGGATTAATAGCACCGCATCGACCTGTGGAGGAGAGGAAGGGTTATCTACACATAAACCTTTACTGGTGATGCTGGGCAAAAATGGCAGAGAAATGATGTGGGAGGCTGAGAATGCACAGCTGCTGGCAGAAAGAAAGAGTGAGAAAACCAAGAGGCCGTTAGAGGAGCAGAGTACATGGAGAGCATCACAGCATACAAAGCTGTTGCAAGAGACAGAGACTGAGAAGGCAACAGATGGATAGACAGAGTCAGTGAGTGAGAGAGCTGTAAGTGAGTTGGCAGAATGAAGGAGCAGAGATGGTGTGATAAAGCAGAGAAAACCCTGTATTCACTGCAGCTGTACAGCGATGTCTTACCTGCCAAGAACACCATGTTTAAGGGTTATTTATTCTAACTGGATTACTATTACAGACACCACAATCCATGCTGTGAATTCTGAGAGTAACGGAAACCACAGGGTGGATTAAGGGATGCAATTCATTCTAATAGTTCTGGCTATATATTGCAATCGTGTATAGCTGTTATGGGGCAAACAAGACGAGAGACGAGTGGATCCATCTGCAGAGCTTTTATTAAACAGAGACGTGGTCAGGAAACAAGCGTGGATCAAACAATGGCAACAGGTATATCGCGGGGCAAGACACAAGAGCAGTCCAAGAAACAAGCAAGGGTCGACACGGCGAACGTAATCCAATAGGGCTTGACAAGAGGGGAACTGAGTTAAACGTGAGCAATAGTCCATGCGAAAAGGCAAACACAATCCGAAACAGCAGGCAAAGGGCAACCAACACAAATAGTGCAAAGAACTTCACACAAGAACACAGGCAAGACAAGGCTAGACTAAATCCAGGAAACTCAGAAGATAACTGGCTCCGTAATGTAGCTATCACGAGACATGCGATAAGCGCTAGACAATGATCAGCACTGAATGGAGGTGGAAGCCTCCTATTTAAGGTGTGTGTGTGTAATTGTGTGATTGGTCTCAGGTGTGAGCATGATGAATGGTCGTCAGGAAATGTAGTCCAGGCAAGAAACAGTCCGGTGGCAGAATTATGATGAAGGGTGACCTCTGGTGGCTATCGGGTGGAAAGCCAGACCCGGATTCATGACAGAGCCCCCCCCAAGGAGCGGCTTCCAGGTGCTCCAAACATTACACAATCCAGGTGGGTGGTGGAGCGGAGGTGGAACAGGGGGAGGGACGGAGGGCCAGGTCCACGTGGAAGTGGGAAGACCGGGGACTGAGGCAGAGCCGGCAGAGCAGGACACCCCGGCAGAACCGGCGGAGCAGAGAACCAAGGCGGAGCAGGGAACCAAAGCGGAGCCGACGGAGCAGGAAACCAGGGCGGAACCGGAGACCAGGATGGAGTAGGAGCCCACCAGGGCGGAGCAGAAGACTCACGCATGTAAGCAGCAAGGAGCAGAAGACCACCACGGTGGAGCTGAAGACCACCAGACCGGAGCAGAAGGCCACCACGGCGAAGCAGAAGACCACCAGACCGGAGTAGAAGACCACCACGGCAGAGCAGAAGACCACCAGACCGGAGCAGAAGGCCACCACGGCGAAGCAGAAGACCACCAGACCGGAGTAGAAGACCACCACGGCGGAGCAGAAGACCACCTCGGCGGAGCAGACGGACCTGAAGAACACGGCAGGAACTGAGACCTAGGGAACACTGAGACACACGAGACAGACAGAGCATTTATGGCCCCAAGGGCCAAGGCAGGGAACACAAAATGTTCATCAGTAGTTTCACTGGTGGCAACTAAACGGGCAGACAGTTCATAATCAGGCTCTTTGGTCGAAACGGGACAGACATATGGTTTAAACTTAGATTCATTGACTGAGACAGGATAGATAGACAGTTCGTTAATGGTTTCTTTGGAAATGACAGGGGAAACAGGACAGACATAGAGTGCATTTATAGTCTCTGAGTTCACGATAGGCAGGGTTAAGAGTTCAAAGGTGGGTCTTTGGGCTGTGACAAGGCTGCTGAAACCCAGGGTCTGAAGGCTCTGGTTGTGACTGGACTGAGGGGGCAGATAACAGGTTCATGGATTGGAACAGGACATACAGATAATTCAGAATTAAACACACTTGAGAGTAGTGGTCCATCAGACAGATCAAAACAGGATGCATTAACTGAACCTGGACTGGTAGACATTTCACATTCAGGCTCATGGTTTGAAACCGGACAGACAGACACCACATTGACAGACACTAGGCTGACAGGAAGTTTGCAATCAATCATGTCATTTGAAATAGAACAGCCAGATGACTTATTCTCGGGCTTATTGATTGAAACTGGACACACAGGTAACTCAACATCAAACTCATTGATTGAAACTGAAGAGACAGATGGTTCACTAATGGTTTCTTTAGCAATGACTGGGTTAACTGGGCATACAGAAAGTTCATTTAAGGTGACCATGGTAATGACAGACCTGGATGGAAATGAATGGCCTCAGCCGGAGCAGGATACCAGAAGTTCAGACCATATCTCGGGGGTGATAGACAAGGCGGAGAGTTCAGAGTAGCCTCCCTGGCTGGGTCGGGGCAGGACAATAGTCTATAACAGGCCTCCATGGCCGTTCAGAGCAAGGCAGGAGTTCACAGACAGCTTCCATAGCCGTGACAGGGCAGGCAGAGAGATCGTAGATGGATACCACTGACACCTCTGGAGGTTCTGCAGCAGGTGCCGCCACCTCTGGAGGTTCTACAGCAGTACCATCAGTAAACAGGGAGAATTCATTAACATGACAGGTACAGTGCTCATGTACGGTTCCTTCGACCGTGATATGACGGGCTGGACATGAATTGGTGGGCGCCACCACCACGCAAGGAGCTGAAGTGAGCACCGCTGCTTCGAGAGGTTCTGCAGCATTCGCGGCCACCTCTGGAGAAACTGCAGCAGGCACTATCACTTCAGGGAACACGGCAACGAGCGCCACTACCTCAAGAGGTTCTGCAGCATCAGCTGCCACCTCTGGAGACATCTCAGTGGCCGCCGCCGTCTCTAGAGTTTCAGTGGTGGTGTATGCAGCCCAAATACACCATAAAGCGATCCCCATTGTGGGAAGCACTACAGACAGGGGAATCAGTTCAGGGACAGGAGGGCTAAAGTGAGTGGGTTTGGGGATACCAGCTGCGCATGCAGACACCAGCGGTGCATCCCTCACACTGGATACCAGACTGAGAAATCGAAGGACTGACCTTGAATATCTGGGTGTGGCAGACAGGATGTGACAGGACTCTGGCTGCTCAGCTGTGACGTGACGTGGTTCTGGATGGTTAGCGGTGAGGTGAAGAGACTCTGGAAGATCCGCTGAGGCGTGATGAGACTCTGGCAGATCAGCGGAGACGTGGCGAGACTCTGGCAGATCAGCGGAGATGTGGCGAGACTTGTGACGATCAATGGTGACTTGACTGGATTCACGATGATCAACTAGAACTTGACTTGGCTCTTTAACATCAGCTCCGACTTGACTTGGCTCACGAGTGGCAGCTGTGACTTGACGGAGGGTCGTCGTGGCCGCCATTTTGTGAACGGGTTCCGCTGTCGCCGCCATTGTGTGAGCACGCTCCGGTACGGCCGCCATTTCACAAGCGGGTTGAATAGTTGGCATAGCGATCATTAAACTAGAATTCCCCAGAGCTTGTGACTGACTGAATTCAGCAGCCGCCATTTCAGGCACAGACGCGGTATCGCGTTCATCCTCTGTGACACCCACAGTGAAAGTAGAGCCAACAGATATCAGAGCATAATCAATAAACTGACTAAGTGAAGCCCGAGGTCCCTCTCGAATGAGTCTTGACCTTAACGGCTTATTAATGCCCTCGCAAAAAAAAATCTATCAAGACACAGTCTGGCAGATCAGAAAAATAAGCTAAATCTAAATAATCTTGCACATAGTCCTCGAGCGATTGCGTGCCCTGTTCGAGGGCTAATAATAGGCTAGCCATATTCATACCTGGCCAATGTCTGCTTGAAAAGCTGCTGGATCCTGGTGTGGCCGAGTATTCTGTTAAGCGGCAAACAAGACGAGAGACGAGCGGATCCATCTGCAGAGCATTTATTAAACAGAGACGTGGTCAGGAAACAAGCGTGGGTCAAACAATGGCAACAGGTATATTGTGGGCAAGACACAAGAGCAGTCCAAGAAACAAGCGAGGGTCGGTCGACGGCGAACGTAATCCAATAGGGCTTGACAAGAGGGGAATCCGATAACCGTGAGCAATAGTCCAGACGAGGTGCAAACACAATCCGAAACAGCAGGCAAAGGGTAAATCCAAAATACACGGGCAAAGAACTTCACACGGGAACACAGGCAAGACAAGGCTAGACTAAACTAGAAACTCAGAAGATAACTGGCTCCGTAATGTAGCTATCACGAGACATGCGATAAGCGCTAGACAATACTCGGCACTGAATGGAGGTGGAAGCCTCCTATTTAAGGTGTGTGTGTGTGTGTGTGTGTGTGTGTAATTGTGTGATTGGTCTCAGGTGTGAGCATGTGATGTGAAATGGCTGCTGGGAAATGTAGTCCAGGGTATTGTGAAACAGTCTGTGCAGTGTAAGAGTCACTATGATGAAAGGGTGACCTCTGGTGGCTATCGGGCGGAAGGCCACAGACCAGATTCGTGACAATAGCAATGGCTGGTGTTTACTGCATATAGCTATGGAATACAATCACACAATCACACCTTTTTTTCTCTAAATGTTTATTTATAAACTCATCAAAAGAGAACATGTTAAACCAACAAATCAGACGAAATAAATGTAATGCAGATATATAGAATCTTGTATGTTAAAGGCACTACGAAGACATTAACAGGTTTGTGCATTAAAGTGTCCCTATTATGTGTAAGGAAAGGTTCATATTTTGGTTTTAGAAGTCCCCAAAAACAGGTTGGCATGCATGCAAGGTCAAAAAACACTTTCATTGTCTTATAATATGCATTTATTTTTACCTTATTGGCTCAACGACTCCCAAACGATTCGTTTAACGATTCATTTTTCCAAACCTCTCCTTTGCGTGACGCTAATCGGCGGTGATTGGTCCGATTGGTCTCATTCTCATTTCATCATGCCTGTAATGCCTGATAAAGCAGCTTTTGAGAGCTGCTTTGTGTACAGCGTTACCGGGGAAACCGCTATTTTTACCGCTCCAAAAGCAGCACCTAGTGGCAAAGAATGAATTTGCATTTTCATTCAGACCAACGCAAAAAGACCAACAAGTGGGCGGGCAATATGCTAATGTTTCATGTTGACGTCTACATGAAACGGTTTGGGATTCGTTTTAAAAACGACTAGTTTCAATGACTCAGAGTCGACTCTTTCTTTTGAGAGACAATAACTTTATACACCGTGCACTTTCAGATTTAAAACTTTACAGGATGTTTTCATTCACTTAGAGCTGTGTTACACACTGCATGAAAGGTAATTTTCAGAAATCCATAATGGGGGCACTTTAATCATATTTAATATGAAATAGGCCCTCTCTAATATAATCCATACAGCTGCATAAAAAATGAAACAGTCACATTGCTTGATTGTAATGATCCTTGTTTCTGGCTGGAATTAGTGTTTGGTTTATAAATATAAAAATCTCTAATGGTAACTTTGAGTTTATTAAGAAAATCAATTTATTCAGTAGCCTACCAGTCTACAGTCCATAGGGAAAGGGAAGTGGTGTGTGGCCAAGTATGGTGACCCATACTCAGAATTTGTCCTCTGTATTTAACCCATCCAAGTGCATGCACACAGTAGTGAACATACACCCAGAGCAGTGGGCTGCCAATGCTGTGGTGCCCAGGGAGCAGTTGGGGGTTTGGTGCCTTGCTCAAGGGTCTCACCTCAGTCGTGGTATTGAGAGTGGAGAGAGTGCTGGTTATTCACTCCTCCCACCTACAATCCCTGCCAGATCTGAGACTCGAACCCACGACCTTCGGGTTACAAGTACAACTCTCTATCCATTAGGCCACGACTGAGTGTAGGATTTGGCAGACTGAGTCAAACCAATAAGCTTTAGGAGATCCGTTTTATAAAAATGCTTTGTTCATAAACAAGCCATAAAAAGAAACAGCTCATACGAATCATTTGTTTGTGAATTGAGCCTGTTATATTTGTCTTTGTTCGTTTTGGGTGCAGTCCGCGAGAACAATTTAGGCGTAATAGAAGAAAGGCATGTTTTCTTACCATTATTTCATCTTTTTTTCTATCACATTCAATTTAGACTGCAAGCTTAGCTGTAACGAGGAGTCCACTGAAGGCGAGCGTAGTGATGAACCCAAGTGCAGTTTATTTACAACGTGATCCAAATTACAAACATAATCTAAACGAAGACTTGACTTGAACAGACTTGGCATGGCATGAACAGACTAGACGTGGCATGAAACACCTAAACTCACCGACAGCAGTTTACAACATTAATACACGACAAAGCACAAATGCAATAACTAGCAAACTTATAGCAGACTAAGCAGGTCACATGACATGAAACAACCAATGGGAAACAAGACACATGACTAAATATCAAACCAACGAACAATATCACATTAAAACAAGGGAACCAATAGCGTGCCATAATGAGGCAGAAGTATGACAATAAACAGGAACCATAACAGAACTTCAAAATAAAAGACATGAAAACAAGAACATAAAACAAAAACCAAAACAGACCTACATATCTCTAAGGGCGGCTCCCACCCCAAAACAAAACCCAAACAGCCCCAAAAAGTCCAGAGGCAGTGACCGCAGCAGTCGGGGAGGATGATGACCCAGGTCCAGAAGGGGAACAAGACTAGGAGCATGGAGCTATGGCGGAGTAGGCAGGGCAGGGAGCCATGGCGGAGCAGGCAGCAGGGGGCCATGGCGGAGGCAGGGCAGGGAGCCATGGTACAGGCAGCTATGGGGGCCATGGCGGAGCAGGCATGCGCAGCCAGCAGGAGCAGGCAAAGCAGGCCTCAGCTGCCGTGGGCAGTGCAGACCGTGAGCCATGGACGGCCTCCGGGCCGTTGACAGGACAGACCGTGAGTTCAGGAACGGCCTCGGGCCGTGACTTGACAGACCGTGAGTTCAGGAACGGCCTCCGGGGCCATGACCTGACAGACCGTAAGTCTAGAACCACCGCGGGCCGTGATAGGACAGACCGTGAGTTCATGGGCGTCTTCCGTGGCCGTGACAGGACAGACCGTGAGTTCAGAACGGCCTCAAATAAAAATGTGACAGTGACCGTGAGTCTGGGCTGCATGGCCTCCGTGGCCGTGACAGGGCAGACCGCAGTTCATGAGTGGGCTGGGCGCCACTACCTTGGGAGTGTCTCTGCAACGGTGCCGCCACCTCTGGTGGTTCTGCAGATTTCCTGGAGGCACTGCAGCTTAGGCCACCACCTCTGGAGGCACAGGAGCAGATTTCATGGACAGACGAGGCCCTGGAGCAGACTCGTGGTCAGGAGAGGCCTCAGGAGAGCAGTGTGCAGCCCACACGTTCAAAATGGCGACCGCCATAATAGGCACTGAGGTCTGGGGGAACAGCTCCTGTGATAGCCAGTGCTGAGGCTCCTGGGATGCCAGCGCTCCCACCGGACATCAGTGGTGGGTCCATCACACTGGCATCTGTCCCGCCCAAGCTCCGCACCGCAGGTTTGGGCACAGTCTCTAAAAAAATCCTTAGGGAATTTCTGTGACAGCCGTGACGTGACAAGGCTCAGGCGTGGCGTGTCATCTTGGGCCGGGACTCAGGCGCAGTGAGCAGGCCCTGGCTTGACAGGCATGACGGGCTATAAGCCCTGGCTGACAGCGGGCGAGCAAGGCCCCGAGACTCTAGTTTGATGAAGGGACGTGAGCAGGCCCTGGCTTGACAGGCGTGGCGTGAGCAGGCCCGTAGACTCTGCTTTTTGGATTTGAGTTTTTAGCCTGAGCAGGCCTCGTAGACTTAAAGGGCTTGACAGGCGGGAAGGCGTGAGCGGGGGCTTCTGGGTTTCTGGGATTGCGTGGCGTGAGCGGGCTCTGGCTTGACAGGCGTGACGTGAGCAGGCTCTGGCATGACGTGAGCAGACTCTGGCTTGACAGGCATGACGTGAGCAGATGCTGGCTTGACAGGCATGACGTGAGCAGACGCTGGCTTGGCAGGCATGACGTGAGCAGACTTGAGAACGGCGGCCATTTCCTCAAGAGACTCTCGAGTGGCGGCCATCTTGCGATGTAGTTCTTCAATGGCAGCTGGTGCCATGATGAACTCCTGAGTAGCCAGGCATGACGTGAGCAGGCCCTGGGGTAGCAGACATGATAAAGCAAGAGACATGATAAAGACTGCATGTGAAGTGGTAGACATGACAAGGAATAAATCCTGACTTTAACTGGCATGACGTGAGCAGGTCCCGGGAGCAGACATGACGTTAGCGTAGTTGTGTGGTTTGGCAGGGCATGATTTAGTAGGCTTTTGTGGGTGGGAAAATGACGTGAGAAGGCTTGGAGTAAAGTGTGTACAGAACATTTGTGGCCTCATCTGTGCAACCACAGTCAGATGTGATCCAGCCAAAAGCAGAGCATGATCAATATACTGTTCCAGAGACCAAAGAATCTTACCCCTGTTCTGTTTAAACCGATTGTCGAAGATATCCTTCACCACATCATTAAAACCCACCAAATGGCAAAGTTCACAAAAAAATCGCCACGACTCTCATGTCTGTTGCCCTGACGCAGAGGAGACGTGTAACTGCTGGTTCATTGCAGCGGTCGTGTATTCTGTAACGAAGAGTCCACTGAAGGTGAGCGTAGTATGAACCCAAGTGCAGTTTATTTACAAACGTGACATCCAAAATCCAAACATAATCCAAAACGAAGACTTGACTTGAACAGACTTGACATGAAACAGACTTGACAAGGCATGAACAGACGTGGCATGAATAAACTAACTCACCGACAGCAGGTTACAACGTTAATACACGACAAGGCAACAATGGCAAAAACATGGCTACTTAAAGTTAACAGAGAGGGTCACATGACATGAAACAACCAATGGGAACCAAGACACATGACTAAAGACAACCAATCAGAACATGACACATGAACAAGGGAACCAATAGCAAAGAGACAAGAGGGCAAGGGAGGCATGACACAAACAGGAACCATAACAGAACTTCAAAATAAAAGACATGAAAACAAGAACATGAAACAAAACCAAAAACAGACCTTACATTAGCTCACATCGCTTTCAAGAATTGTTTTTGTTAATGGGCACTTGATTGGGCTGGTTCGTTACAGGACACGCTGGGTGAGTACCAACGCTACATGCCGAGAATCCTAAATAACTTTTTATGATGCGGGTTACTTTCTGCCACTGATAAAAATGTCAAACTTACTATAAAAATTTATAAATTAATAAAGCGATGGGGACAAAATTAAATATGATAAAAAGTAGCTACCAAACTTCCACATACTGATAGTTCCAAGTAAAGTTTACATGTGGCTTGAACAACCACAGCATTTACACATTTCACTCAAAATGATATTTAGGCCTAAATTTAAGGTTTATGTATTTAAATTACATGCAACATTTCAATCCATTTGGATTACACAGTTTTAATGGTCACACTTTATTTTAAGGTCCAATTCTCTCTATTAACAAACAATTAACTATGACTTTGCCTCAATAAACTCCTAATTTGCTGCTTATTAATAGTTAGTAAGGTAGTTGTAAAGTTTAGGTATTGGGTAGGATTAGGGATATAGAATATGGTCAATAAATGCTTTATAAGTACTAATAAACACCCAATATGTTAATAATAGGCATGCAACTAGTTAACAGTGAGAATTGGTCCCTATACTAAAGTGTTACTGTTTTAACATAAATAAACTATTTCTTATATTTATATATTTATATTTATAACTATCTATACACTTGTTATGTAATGCATAGCTACATAAATGAAACAGGTATGATTTCTGTAATAGCAGCCTAACTATAAATAAACTGGAAGAGTTTTAAATACACAACAACCAGGTTTGTATATTTATCATTAATAAATGCAGTTTGTTTTAATCTTATACATTTTAATTAAATATAGCTTGCTCCACAGCAATACTGTCAGGTATTAAAAATATAATTATTTAAATGAAATCAAATAGATAAATAATAAACTATTCCACATTTTTTTTGTTTGTGTATAACTGACAACTATGCATCTCCTTATGTTTGTAAGTTCATGTAAAAACTGTATAATCTGAATGAATGGAAATTTTATATGTAATTCAAATACATACATCAAATTTAAGCCTAAATGTAATTTTGAGTGTACCTTACACTTAACTTGTAGGCCTGCGTCTCAAACCACCTGGTGATCTGTCTCAAATGTGTCTTGGAGGGCATTTAAATTGGGTTGTTTCATGATTGGACAGCTGATTAGTAAAAATGCCTGCAGTGGCTTAGTATAAATAATCCTTAACTTAAATAAATCAAACTTTCCTACTACATACCAATCATTCAAAACCACACTACATTCATTAACTGTGTCAAATCACTGAAAAACTAGTGAAAAGCGCATACTCTGCCAGAATGGCTGCTGGTTCATGAGATAATAATGGAATAGAGTCAAAACAGAGAGTCTCTTGAATCAGCCTTCGAGTCAATATTGCCTTTTCCTCCGCAGCTCATGCACTAGCTTCCATTACTAGCTAACATTTGGCCTGGAGCTTTTCGCCTGTATCTCGTACCTAAGTCTATACTCACCATTTCCCTCCCCTCACATTTGTTACGACTGCGGCTTCCTCTTCCCCCAGGCTGTTGATGGCTTCTACCCCAGCAGAACATTTTGCCTGTAACACAAACCCTTCTGTCTTGTGTTTTTATTTCAAACAAAGCTATTAATCACCTTAATCGCCCTCAATTAACCTGTGCCACCAGATGCACTTGGCACGTCAAACCCTGAACTGTTCCAGCCAGCCAAACAGAACATAAATCAACGAGTGGAGCAATTTGCACCAGCAATTCCACATAATGTTTGCGGAAGCTGAATAACAAAACATTAACAACATGGAAACAGGCTCCTGGGGGATGGTCTATTTGCCACAAGGGAAGGTAATGAAATGAATAGAGATGGAATGGCAGAAATGAGAAGAGAGCGTTCTCTAAGTCAGGATAGGAAAGATTTTACCCTCCCTGTCCCAAGTGGCACATGGAAGTTTACTGTGCTCCTAGCAGCTCTGACCAACACAACTTTACCAGGTTTCATGCACTGGGGTACTGCCAAATGTTTGAAATCTTAGACCAAAGTACTTGCTTTGAACATGCTCTTACACATGGGTCTATCTTGTTTCACTGTTACGAAGCCTAAAACATTCTGGTCATGACTGGATTGTTGACAGGTGCGACAAGTCAGGCTCTTATCTATGGTGAAAGAATTGATGCCATTGTGACATTTATGACACTGTATCCGATTTCAGTGCAGGAAAAATATTAAAAACCAACCAATCTGCATATTAAAATGCATTGATTGGGCTATTCTGTCAATAATAAAAAATAATAGAATCAAAGATCTACCAGAATCTAATATATGTGAATTACAAAACAATACATCATCATGTAAATGTGTAAAGTGCATTACAGAAACACATTGAGGAAATCTCCTCTCTTGACCTGTGTGTGCTGACAGATATATGTGAGGGAAATTTGAGTGTAACCAAAAGCTGCTTCTTAGATGGATCATTTCCACACAAATGGAACCTTGTTTGTCTTTCGAACAAGGATTTATGCATTCAGTCAAAATACTAACAAGCTATCAGGTAACTCATTGAAGACACATACAATGACTTTACTATGTAATATATTGATGGGAGATTTTTGGATTCCAGTTTTCGTTCATGGGAGGAAATTCTCAGTAGCTAGAAATTTTAAATGAAATGCTTTCTATTCATAAAAGAATAATGCAAATGTAACATGCATCAAAAAAAGCAGCAAAAAATTTTTTCAAAATCAATAATAATAAATGTTTCTTGACCACCAAATCAGCATATAATGATTTCTGAAGGATCACGTGACACTGAAGAATGAAGTAATGGCTGCTGAAAATTCAGTTTTACCATCACATGAATAAATTACATTTTAATAGCTCCAAAAATGGGTCAAATAAAATAACCATTAATTAACCATTAATAAGTAGACCCTTAATTTTTAAACTTTTAACCTCGATTACAGTAAATCTGAAAGAATCCACTTATTACACAGCTACTTTCAAATAAATAAAAGGACATGTTGTTCAAGTTGAAATTATTATATTGGAATAAATAAATTGTGATCAGATCTACAAAATAAAAAAAGAGAGCGATTGAAAAGCAAGTATATGTGGAAGTGTCACAGTGGCTAAAGCCCTATTGTAAGCTAAATTTTGGATTCCCATACAGTATGTGGGTTTCAGGCCTTGATGTGACCGTGTAGCAGGGCTTAGCTGCTATGAAAGAAGGCCAAGCCCACTTGATCTGCCTCTTCAGCGCATTGAGCAGGGATCAAGGTCTCATTACAAGGTTTCCCCAATGTAGCAACCACCCTCTGACCAGGCAGTGAACCAGCACAAATCAGTCACGCATGGTATTCTGATAAGAGTATGATGTGTGCTATATAGAGCTAAGCATTCTTTGTGGACACTGCTAGAGCATTTACTGCAATTTAAAGTAAGGTTTTAAAAAATTATCTGTCATTTTTTTTCTTATAAAGAGACAAAACAACTCATGTAGGTTGCTGAAGATCTTTAGCCTTGAAATTATGTAAATGATTACTAATTTAAGCACAAAAATTGTTGAAATATTTCCTTCGAATGTTTAGTCTCACACCATTAACATTCCAAGAGATCAACCTGTAGACAACGACTGCTCCCCTTTCCGGATGAACACTTTTCCCTGTTAAAATAATGAATGGTTTTGCTTACACATTCATACAGCCTAAGTAGACATGTCATCATTTGATAGAGACCCTGAAGGTCTGAGCACCATTATTTTTCTCCTTCACTGGTTAAATAAGGTTCCATCCATGCAGCTCTCACTCAGTCAAGCTCTCAAACACTTAACCGTAATTTGTTTTGGTCAGGGACATTGTAAAAGCCTGGGAATTACCCAGGCTCAATATGCCTTCTTACACAGAAAGAAAGAATAAGAAAAATTTCTAGCAATCTCTGAGAGATATTTCAGAGACTTTTGAACAGCAAAATATGTTGATGATGAAATAATGCTTGTTTGTGTATGCCTTCAGGAAGTATTTGCAGTCCCTTTCATCTTTGGCATGGACTTGCACTCAGTGTGCATATCAGATGTAATAAAAAAAAAGACCAAAATATATTCAGGAAGAATATCAAATCTAAGACATGGTTTCTGAAAAGAGCTTGGCCTGTGAGCGCACAGGGATGCCCAGAGGAGAGGAAATGAAGTCTTAGTGAGCACAAACGCTTATACTTCTGTCAAATAGTGGTTTTATTGAAGTTTATTTTCAGAGGCTTTACACAGACCAACATTCCACCATCAGTGGTTGAAAAACCGACGGTGTTCAACATTGCCGTGGCTTGGCCAAGCTATCATTTTTATATGCGTAATTATTTTGATTTCCTGAGGCAGCTCATTTTGCACTTCTCTGCTGTTTGCTTTTGGCACTTGAGATGAGTTCAAATGAGTGGCGAGGTGTTTATTTTTAGTTTCCCTTTACAATGAATTGGACAGGTTTAATCCCCTGACTTCCATTATACCATTCGATGTATATCGTTTTGACAGAGAACTTAAAGGAACATTTCACCTAAAAATGAAAACTTGTGAAAATGCCAACCTCAGGCCATCCAAGATGTAGATGAGTTTATTTCTTAACTGAAACAGGTATGAAAAAATATCATTACATCACACAATCCAAACAGCTGATAAAAACATCACAATAATCCACAAGTAATCCTCAGGACTCAAGTCCATCAATTAACGTTTTGTGAAGCGAAGAGCTGTGTATTTGTAATAAACTTCAAACTTCAAACAAGTCCTTTCCTATCCATATTATTGCTTTCTCCAATGAAAAAGTCATCTTGTCTGAATCAAGAGAGAATTATGCCAAAAGCAATGGTTAAAACACCTTACTAATGGTCTTATTTCTTACAAACATGACACCTTTGTGATGTTTTTATCAGGTGTTTGAACTCTCATTCTGGTGGCACCCATTCACTGCAAAGGATCCATTGGTGAGCAAGTGATGTAAATAATTCTAAATTTAAGTAAAATAAGTTCTAAATTTCTCCAAATCTTTTCAGATGAAGAAACAAACTCATTTACATTTTGGACGTGTATTTTCGGCAAATTGTATTTTTTGGGTGAACTATTCCTTTGAGATCTTTTATTTCCAACTCTGACTATTCTTACACAATGCTTTACACAGTCTCTACTCCCATTTCTATCATCAATTAAACCACGATTACTAAGCAATAGTACTGTATTGAACCACAGATTGGATTTCTCTTTTTATAGAAGATAAAAATGACAGACATTAAGGGCCGTCTGATATCATTCACATCACTCATAATCTCCTCCTGCCAGAATGCAGTTATGGTATCACACAATCACAGTTGCTGCCTTGTAATCAATATGGCTGACACACTAGTACTCCATTCCCATGACACACAGTCTGTGGTGTGTGTGTGTGTGTACTTTATGCATGTGCATTTATATATTTCTCTCCAGGGGTTTTGCCCTCTAGCTAAAACGAGCATTGGTTTTATTAACTTAATCATTGACAATGCCAATAACTCTAGACAATTTCAACTTGGCATGTGTTGAGAAATGCATTGCATTTTTTAATCTAAAATAAAAATTTGAAATTGGTATTAAAGCAAGCGGAAAATTAAAACAATTAAATGTTATTGATTCCATCACCTTGTAAAACCAAGCCTGTGGCAAAACAGAATTGTACAAGTGAATAAATGGGATTGTTTGTTCCGTATCACAGTGTTGGACCTAAATTAATCTTTGGCTTTGCTGATATGGAGAATATTGTATGGACTCGTTCCTGGATGTAGGCTGGTTTATCAGACTCTCACAAATGGAATCTAATCTAGTCTTTCTCAATGCTTCACTCTGTGAGGGGGCCCTCGAGTGTTGATGACACCCTGATTGTCAGTATGCGTATCAGCTTCGACGTCTGCACACACACACACCGAACTGAGCATTTGTCTCTGTTTCGTCACTGCTCTAGTCCTACCTTGACTGATGTGCGTCTTTGTTTGGAATACTAGATCTTTCTACCCGTTGATGTGTGCTGATGTTATCAGAGTAAATCTCCCAAAGAGAAGAAAACCTCACATCTCCACAGAGTGAAAAGATATGTAACAATGGTTGCTCTAAACTTTCATTTGGTTCAGAGGAAATGGGCAAAAGTTTTTTTTTCTTTTTTCCCAAATCATGATATTTGTTGAAGTGAAAAGATAGAGAAGTCTATGTAGACCAAGCTGTACTGTGTTCAGGACTATGTTAATAAAAATAAATAAAAATGACATAACCATCAATAGAAGGAAATAAATAAATCAGATTTTTTAAATCACTTAATATTCTTTTAATATTCTCTAAACTGTAAGTGCAATTGTCACATCTGTTTTATAAGACATCACAACTTTATTACATCACAACTAAAATTATTTTCAGCCATGATGAAATCACATTACAGTTTTCTTGTTTGCACTGGCATACTATATTTTAGAATTTTATGGGGGCATGTCCCAAATTCATCAAGGGAAATATAAAAAAACAGATACAATCTTCAGTGGATTATATAGATTACCTTGAACATTTTTTGCATGGTTATTTTTATTCATGCAAACCATCAGAGCTTTAGTGTGAGTCATTTATGATCTTAAACATGTATGTGCACCCACTTACCAGCTCAGTCTCTCTTACACACATTCAAGTAAGTGCTGATCAGTTCCTCAGGGTGGCAGTGGAAAGTAGATGAGCCTGGAGCGAAGACACAAGGGAGCTCTGTGTTTCATAAGTGCCTATTACTGCCAGAGGGAGTGTCAAATTGCATCAGCCTGTACCATGAAGACCTGCAATTAGTATGAAACCAGTTAGCTTTAGTTTGCCTTTGTGTGGAAGCTAACACCTTAATGGGAGTGAAAGAACCTCTAGAGCCAAAGAAACCCCCTAAGAGCGCAGCTTTGTTGAGCAGATGAGGAAAGACTATGATTGGATTCACAAGGGGATTCACTGTCTGTTTGCAATCATAATATTTTATACAACATTTCAACTAGACTAATTGATATTAACTTGAAAATAGTTCCAAACAAAGCCTCTGACATATCTCGGCATATCTTTGACCAACACACAGTTGTTGTGTTTCATTCCTGTATAGACCTTATTAATCAGAGAAACAAATGTGCAGCCATCTTTACAATTTTGTCTTTGAACTTCCGTTTTTGCAGTAGCACTACAGCATTGCTGTAGAAGAGTAATTAGCTGGTGAAGTGGATTTACTTATCAATAAAAGTTATTCTGTCTTTGCAATGTTTGAAGAAGATGTCATTTAACAAATGTCATTTGACCAGGGAGATTTTAAAACAAGCGGTTCATTTAATTCGTATGAACTTACCTTCATTCTGTGGACATACAAACCTGAAGACAGAAGACAAGGAGCGCAGTACTGAAGAGGGGCGGGGCTACATAAGATCTATAAATCATGTTTTTGAACGAATCAGTTGAGTGAAGGATTCAGTGACTCACTTATAAAGAGACACTTGCACTGCGTCTGAAACTGCCTACCTGATCTTGTAACGAAAATGTACCTGTGGGAACATTTTCTCAAGATGCGAAATACGTACCAGTAAGTACATATCACTGCAGTTTCCAACAGAAGTGAACACTAGAGGCAGTAAAACATCGAGCACTTGTCATCATTTTCGTACAGTACACAGTTATAATTACAGCTCCATATGTTTAGCTATCCAGACATAATAAGCTTGCTTGGTAGCTCAGCCAGCAGGGAGTTGGACTTAGAATGTGGAATCTTTGGGTACAAATCCTGTCAAAAACATAACTCACAATGAAAGAGCTGAAAGATAAGAGATTGAAAAACAAGCTAAAACGGCATGCTTGCGATTGCATTTTTACATCACATTCACTTTTGTTCATACTATCGGGTAGGTTTTGGTGTATTGCAGATAGTACGTTATTTTAAAACGTCATGGAGCATTATTATTAGAGTTACAGTGCCGCTCAACAAACATTTCAAGTCAAAACTGTGGTGACGTGCAAAACCAACGTCACATAAAACTTACCATATGTACGTTCATCTGTTCCAGGAAAAAAACTAAACACTCTTTTAGCGCCACTCACAGATGTTTCACATCGAATATGTCGCAAAACCTACATGGTGGTACGTATTTTGCGTCTTGCGAAAAAGTTCCCACAGGTTTTCGTCACGAGATCAGGTTGGAAACTGCATACTTTGAAACTTTTAAAAAGCATTCTTTATATAGTATGAATAGTGTGAATGAAATTCATTGCCTCACATTTATAAATTCTCTTCCGTGGTCCATCCAATGCACGCTTTAGAATCTTGGCAGAAGTAACATCCGGGTACTTTATGCCTATTGTATTTTAAGTGAATTCAGACATACTACTTTTTCACATTCTATATAGTATGGAAGTAGGCATTTTCGGAAACAATTTTGTTTCTTTATTAATTGGTTGAGTGAATGATTCAGTGACTCTAATGAAGACAATTCACTTGTTTTGTTCCTGAAAGAATCTTTTGAACGAATCAAATAAATGAATGAGTCAGTGTCTCATTTGCTGCCACCCACTAGTGTAACTAGTAATCTGCAAAAAAATCCATTGAAAAATCCCAACCGTTAATGCACAGACAACAAGTACATACAGTACATTTGCTATGGGGAATAAATGATATTATACAAAGACATGAAAAAATATGCCTTTGCTAGTGAAAATAAACAATATTACACAAAGAGATGAAAGAAAATACATGTACAATCTGAATAGCTTTCTTTTTTTTTCTTTTTGATGGCAAGATTGATTTAAAATATTGTATTATTTCTTTCTTAAATACTAAAGAGCATGATTTCTTTCCTGAGAATTTCAGTACACAGACAGTCTGTTTGGAAAAAATGGCATTGCATCATTTAAATATCAATCCTGTAGTTACTAATGAGATAAGCCAGCAGTCAGTGTCCTCTTGAACTTGTGCAGTAATTTATAATTTACAGGTGCATTGAATAAAACAAATAAAAATCAATTTTCTTACTTCAGAGTTGTTTCATTTAGAAAACAATTTTGAGGTGGCTCAGCCTCTTGGCCTGCAGCCACCACTGCAGGAGATCCTGCTACTAAGCATTACAAAGAACCTGAGAAAGATTTCAAAAGTGACCCACTTTACACAAGAACCTCTACATCATGCCAGACCACATGTCCCCTTTAACTCAAAGCCATTGAATTTGTTTTGAGGACAGGCACAACGACTAAGATAAACACACCACCAAGACCCCACTCTGAGTATGAAGAAGTGTAAGGTGGAAGTCAACATGTCTGAACAAACCAGAGGCACTTGAGCAAAGTGTTTCAATAAGTGGAGGCTTCACTTAGCGTAACCTGATCACCATTTGGGTTCCATGGGAATGACAGGCAGTGATTGGCATCACCTCTGTGGTGCAGACGTTGCTGTTTTAACACTGGATAAGGACAGAGGAGAGGAGCCTTTGTGCTCTTATCTGCATGTGGAGTCGCCACCTCAGTTTGGGATCAGTCTAGCTGTGTCTCTTAGCTCCTTCTGAGAGCAGACCAGAACAACCCCACACGTTCACATCAGTAACATGCTCACAGTGTGGCTCACGCCCAGGCATGCATAGGTCTGAACTGTTTTATACTGCTGCTGACCCTGGAAACAGCATGATAAGGGTTTGAAGAGACCATAAACACTGATGGTCGGTAATCACTTAAGGAGGATCTCATTAGTACTTGCATTTAAAAGCATATAGGAGATAGATTGGAGCTAGCTGTCACACTTTTTACTCCAGTGCATATTTATCCCATCTCAACTCAGCTTTACTTCTAGAGCACTTTAAAAAGTCACAGTGGGTACCAAAGTGCTGTACATAAAATAATCACATACATGAAGCCAAAACACAACAGAAATACAGTTCACAATACAATATTAAAAACTAAGGAAAATAAATGAGCTTTTAAAGCATTCCAGTGCATATTTATGTTTATTATTTAAGTTTATCAAAATAATATTTATTTATGAATATATGTATGTACACTGCCATTCAAAAGTTTGGGAACAGCAAGATTTTAAATGTATTTTAAAGAAGTGTCTTTTGCTCATCAAGGCTGCATTTATTTGATCAAAAATAGAGAAAAAAAACTGTAATATTGTGAAATATTATTACAATTTAAAACAAGTTTTCTATTTTTATTATACTTTAAAATATAATTTATTCCTGTGATGCAAAGCTGAATTTTTATCAGCCATTACTCCTGTCTTCAGTGTCACATGATCCTTCAGAAATCATGCTGATTTATTATCAGTGTTGGAAACAGTTGTGCTGCTTAATTTTTTTTTTTTTTCTGGAACCCGTGATACTTTTTTCAGAATTCTTTGATGAATAAAAAGCTAAAGTTAAAAAGCATATTCAAAATAGAAATCTTTTATGTCTTTACTGTCACTTTTTATCAGTTTAACACATCCTTGCTGAATAAAAGTATACTTTTTTTAAAATTCTTAACAAGAAAAATACATTTTTTTGAATTGCAGTGTATGTATAGGCACAGTTTTGGCTTAAAAAAGGATTTCACAAAATTTACTGAACATTACTGAAAAACTTCAGTGACGATATGTCCCAGATTACCTCATTTGTAATAGTATTTTGTGAGTATATTATTCACAAACTGACATTGTATTGTCCATGTACTTTGTATATACATACATATATATATATATATATATATATATATATATATATATATATATATATATATATATATATATATATATATTAGAATAATTCAGATGTTTTTAAAGAGTCTCTTATGCTCACCAAGGCTGCATTTATTTGATTAAAAAAATACAATAAAATCAGTAATATTGTCAAATATTATTACAATTTAAAATAATGGTTACACATATTAAAATAGAAAACAATTACTTATACAAATATATAATTTTCTATCTCTTTATACAGTGCCAAATAGAAAGATTGCTGTAAGAAATATTTTATTGTGATATTTCAATATTGTCAATTTCCATTCCCATACACACCTATATACACTGTCCATTGAAATAAATCGAGTTAGCCAGGGGGAAAAAATGATTATTATTATTATGATTATTATGTAAGAGACTACTAAAACTGAACTGATCCCATTTCAGTGTGATTTCCAGACAAAGAGTAAAGTGTCAGCAGCACTGCCAGGTGTGAAGTGTGATAATTATATGTTAGCAAACTGGCAGAAACTGGCCCAGGACCAGAGCTCCTCATACAGGCTTTCTAATGCCATTTCAGCATACTTCTTTGGTGGCCTGGAAAGAGCTAGTCAGCAAATCAACACACTGAATTTACTTCTAAAATTGAGACAAAAATATGGTAGTCTCCCATTTCTATGAAAACTATGTGTTGTGTGTTATTTGGCTGTTCTGTTTGTAACAAATTAGCACCAGAAAATCTTGAATTTTCTACATAGCATTATGTGATGAAAGGATATGTCATAATTCAGTGACATTATAGTCATGTTGCACATATGTCGGTATGGTATTTCCCTGTAAAACCCAGGGGCCGTCTGCAAATGAAACTGGCACTGAACTAGTTGTTGAGCTTTCATAGTTTCAATCCTCCATCATTCAACTTATGGCAACTGATTACATTAACAAAATGACTTTAAATTCTCCTCCCTTCACCCATTTTTAGATTGCCATGCAAAATAAAGGGATTAAAGATGTATGATTTATTCTGATTAATATGATGGACAGGCCATAGCTGTCTGGGACACATTTAGCCTCTGAAGTAAAGAGTTGGTTGTAAAGGTTTAATGGTATGTCTATGAGTCTCTTTGAACTTAATGAGCCCATCAGTCTCAATTTGATGGATGACAGCTACTGTGCTACAGTTAGTGTTTGCTTTGGTTCTCTTGTATTTGAGTCATTATGTTAAGATAATATAAAATTATCAGATTTTTCGAGAAACAAAAACATGGTTTTAAGTAGAGATTGCCAGTTGTACAATTTTTGTCTTGTTTTCCAGTAAAAATATCACTGACAAGATGAATGTACTTGTTTTCAGAGAATAGATCTTAAATTACATTTATTTCTTTTACGCATCGGATTTTTACATTTTGTATTGAGTGTTATATGCCTTCAAAAATGGCAACTTGATGTGTTACTCTTTATATAAATTTTTAAATGGATACATTTTTTTGTTAAAATCATTATAATAATGTATTAAATATATGTTCTTTTGCTATTTTGTTATGTTTTGTCTGTTGTGTAGATGTTTGTATAGAATTTTCAATTTGTCAGTTAAGAATTTTCGGCCACTTCCTGCATTCCAGGGAAACAAGTGGAAAAATGGGCTGATGATAACATTGATCCTGGGCTTTGGACTGGTTCCTCCTCAGGACACCCAAACACAGCCTCTTTACTCACACCACCTACTCTGGACATAAGCCCAAACAGGCCCAACTCCCAAATGATACTTTGCAAACACAATCTGGCCTCTCTGAAGAAATCCAATCCCTCTTTTGTCGCCAAGTACTAAGTGGTAGTTGAAGACAGATCTGACATTTAGCTGGCTCATCACCGCCTGTTCTGATTTCTGCTTTTTCTTAAGACAGATGAGGCGGTTTATTTAACATAGCCTGGTCTTATTCCAATTAAGGGAATTAATTTTTAAAATATTAAAAAAAGAAACTGAGATAAAATACACTGAAAAAATATAGTGTATAGTGTACTTTTTAAACAATTACCACTCCTTTAATAACCTTTCCAAGGAAACAGCAAGTAACATTGAATTAAGCATTACATTTTGAATTAGAACAACTGACATATTAATATTTAATAAAATTATTTTCTTGTAAAGTGTATTTCAATAATCTTTTTCATTTACTACTTTTAAATTAGTTTTTTTTAAGTGTAGATAGATAGATAGATAGATAGATAGTATTTTCCTGTAAAATGTACTCCAATAATCTATGAATGACTGAAAAATACATAACATATGCTGACATAAATAGTGTAGGAATTGGTTTTTAACAATTTTCACTCAGAAATTACTAGCAAATTTCACAAATAATTATATTAAAATAAAATTAATTCAAATAAAAAAGACAACAGCAAGTAACATTAAAATAAACAATAGAATAAATGTATAAATATTTTATTTAAATAATAGTATTTTCTTGTAACGCGTACTTCAATAATCTTTTTCATTTACTACTCTGAAAAAGCTTTTGTTTATTTATTTATTCATTTATTTTACAGTGTAGATAGATACTTAAATGGGGTCAAATTGGCCTGTATTCATTTCAGCAATACAACACAATATTTTTGGAAACATTTTTGTCAATAATAATATTTATATTATTCAAACTATATGTTGTGACTTTTTTGCTCTGAGCAAAGAATTTGCTTCAGACACCAACCCTATGGTATTCATAAAACTGTAGACAACAGTACTCTGATAATCTTTGTTTTATTTAAAACTTCAAAAAATGACTTTTACAGTATATGAATGACTGAAAGTTGATGTCAGAGCTGCCTATAAACTTACTAATAAAACTACAAGGACCATGATCATGCTTAGTTTGCCATATACTGTGTCCACTGACATTTACCGCCATCAAAATCCCATTAAGACACTGCTGTCTGATAAGAAGTCTTAATGAGTGAACTTTGGAAACTCTTTCACGCAGAAGACAGAGCACAGTAGCCACAGAGTGCCTGCTATAGTTGATCAAATGCTCTTTAAGTAATCAAAGTAACTCAGTCTGCAGTTCTTTCCCCTCTCTCACCTGTCAGGACTGCTCAGATCCCACTCATGACGAATTCCATTGTGGATCTCCATGTGATAGATCCTTTTCCCAAACAAAAGCCACTCGAGAAAAGAATGTGAGACCAGCAGCAAGCTGTTTCTGTATTTGTCTTACGCTCTCTTTATTCCTCTGGACATCCTCTTAGGGATGAACAAAGTGACAGTTACAGTAATAACACTTGTTATATAAGGCCAAGGGGATAGAGGAAAAGCAGGAACACATGTTTAATGAGACATACTCGCTGAAATTGCTATTAGCAGTGACAACAAAGAGAGGTGTGTGTGTTTCTATGTTTAGCTGTCTGTGTGTGATGACAGAAGAGAAGATACTTGATAAGCTTGTGAAGACCAGACAGCATTTTCGCCAATCAGATAACAGAACACATTAAGTGCCAGTGTAAGTTAAAGCAGTTAATTTAACAAATGTCAAAATCTAATAACTGCAAGCGATCACGTTACAAAACAAACTGAAACTTGCATGAAGTGTTAGTTCATTTTCTTTTTAGAACAATCTAACATGATGTTCTTGTTGAAGTTCTGGTGAAGATTATTTTTAGTACTTTGTACAACTTTTAGTACTTAGTACAATATAACTTACTCAACATAACTGAATGCCTGAACAAAATCTAATATGTAATTAGTCACAAAATTAAACCTGAAATTTTGAAATAGAACAATTTTTAGTATTTATATAATAGTATTTTCTTGTAAAACATACTCCAATAATCTTTGTTTTATTTACTACTTTGAAAAATCATTTTTTACAGGATAGATAGATTTAATTTTTAATTTCTTTAAAAAAAAGGGGGAAAAAAAGAAAAAAAATTACTGACCCCAAACTTTTGAATAGTGTAACACATTTCTATTTTGAATAAGCACTGTTCTGATAGATAAGAATAACTTTTTATTTATCAAAAAAAGTATCACAGGTCCCAAAGAATATTAAGCAGCCCAATTGTTTGCAACACTGATTATAAATCAGCATATTAGAATGATTTCTGAAGGATCGTGTGACACTGAAGACCGGAGTAATGATGCTGAAATTTCAGCTTTGCTTCACAGGAATAAATTACAGTATATTTTAAAGTATATTAAAATAGAAAACTGTTATTTTCAATTGCAATAACATTTCTCAAAATTACAGGTTTTTTTCTGTATTTTTCTGTATCAAATAGATACAGCCTTGATGAACATAAGTAACTTCCTCAAAAAACATTTAAAATTTTACTGATCTCAAATTTTGAACAGCAGTGTAGATAGATATAGGTAGAGGAATACAAACATATAACACAAACATAACTTCATTAAAGCTTTGTATTAACAGCTGAATACAAAGAGTGTCAGTTTGATTCAAATTCTATTAAAAACAACAGTGAAAAAGGATGTGAAGTCCAAGCAAAGACTTTGGCCTGCTCTGAAGATTCCTTACAACTGTTCCATGCTAACAGCCTGAAATGAGACAATCAGTATTTCTCTTCAGGCAGGTAATTTTCAGGACAGTCAACTCCTCAATCGCTGCTGCTCTTAGCACATTTAAGAACAATTTGACTCAGTCTATTTAAGTGATTTTCAAGCTATTATTTCAAGTTATTTAATGTGTTACTCTTGAACATTTTAGTAAGCTCAATTTCCATGCATCAAGACACTTAGTATTAAGAATTTATTTGGGTTTGTGGAAATCCAGAGTTATTAGATCTGATGTTGTTCATTTAGACTATTTGGGAACAAACTCAAGATGAATTCAATGCCGCCAATGCTTACATATTATGACCTTATATCAACCAGACTAAACACAGAGATTTAGAACAGACTGGGACTCTCAGGGCTGGGTACATGGTTTCATTTTGGTACCACAAATCCTTTTACACAGTCCTATTAACAGAGAACATGCTGAGGCTGAGGGAACACTTAAAAAGCAGTGCCAATCTGATTTTTCAAGAGAGTTTCCCATGATCAAGTGGCGTCTCCATTGGGCCTCAGTGATGGCGAGTGTATTCAGTACAATCAGTGCCATCAGTGGTTTATGACTCCTGGGGTTTATCTACTAGATACTGCTCCCTCTCTGCCTGTGCGACGGAGGGAATAAAGCATCACTTCTGTTGAAGGTGGGCGACAAAGAATGATGGTAGGTGCATTTATCTGAACCTCAACATACACTTACTCACACCTAAACAAACACACACATTCGCACTCACATTGTCCCTTTGTGTATGAGATAGAGAATTATCATGGTCTGCGTGTAGACAATAGGCCTTGAGCGAGTGTGTGTTTGTGTTTCGGCACAGATTGTGGTTATGGATGACTGCTAGTCACAGACATAGCATGGACTCATGGTTAGACGTGCTGGAAACTTTCTCACGTTCCATAGGAACAGTCCAGCAGGGGTTTTTACAATAATGCAAAACTTTGGTGTAAAACAAAGAATTGTTGGCAAGATTATAAAAATATGAATAATGATACACTATATGTAGTTGTTGTGTGCAGTTCAAAATGACTCTTTTGTGTTTTGACTCTACTAATGAATTTTAATCCTCCAAGAGATGTAATATCAAAAAGCAAAATGCTAATGATTGCAGTTTTATGCAGCTTAATTAGGTGCAAGGGGGCAGAGCTAACATGGGAAAATAACATAAAACCTGTAATTAATAATCATTTTAAAATTATTAAAACACACAGCTGTTTAACAACTGAGATCTGAGAACAAACACAGACGTTATATAAATAATATATCAATAAATATAATGCATTAAAAGATTACAAGCTAAATTTATTACTAAATTAGCCTCCATAAGAAAGACTTATCCAGTTTCTTTTGAGCAGTTTGACCTGTTGCATATAGACTATCATAAATATATTCTCCAATATATTAACCATTTTGCATGTTCCTGGTTCTTAAACCACAAAAATATTTAATTTCCCACACTTTCCATGTCAAAGAAATGTATTTATTTAGTAATTAATTAATATTCACTATTAACTTAGAGTTTTCCCTGAACAAACTCTTAATTTGCTGATTATTAATAGTTAGTAAAGTAGTTGTTAGGTATGGGGTTGGGATCTAGAATATGGTTATGCAGAATATTCATATTTATATACATTATTAATGCATATTAATAATAATTAATATGCATTAATATGTGCTTTATAAATACTAATAAACAGCCAATATGCCAGTAGTATGCATACTAATGAGCAACTAGTTAATAGTGAGAATTGGTCCTTAAAATAAAGTTTTACCATTAATTTGTTTGTTTGTTTACGTGCTTAGTTACTTACTATTACTTACTTGTTTGCTTGCTTGCATATTACAAAATATGAGTAATTTTGGTGGTTCTTAAAACACCGAAAATATTTTAACACAACACTTAGTGTGTTTTTTTATTTATTTATTTATTTATTTTCGACAAAACATAAGTAATTTTGGATATTCCTGGTTCCTAAATCACAACAAATATTGCCCATTAACACGTCTGTTTGTTGGTTGATTTAGTCGTTTTACATATTCTTGGTAGATATTCACAACAAACGCTGCCATGTCTCAGTTCAACACTATCTATTTCAATTACGTTCTAATTATTCATTCATTCATTCATTCATCAAACACAAGAAGATAATAGTTCCTGCTGGAGTAATATAATCACGGCATGCATTGGGAGAGAAACTTCTGTTGCAAACGAATTAGTGGGCTTTGGGCGCCCTCGTGTGGATAAAACTGTTTTAGCGCTCTGTAGACAAAACCGAAGTGTTGGCCACTGCTGGAAGTGATTCGGTGATCATACTAGCAAACATTGGGAACTAATAAATAATTGATAACACTTTAGTAAATATGGCAAACCCTAAAGAAAACGACCCTGTGGACATAGTTCACCAGAATGCTATTCATGTCGAGACAATAATGAAGGAGCTGAAACACCAGAAACTTACATGAGTTTAACATAAACCCATTCAAGAAACGTGAGTGCAGAGCTTCACTTGTATGCAGTATGTATGTCTTTGTGTTTGGCTAAATATGTAATAGAGACTCAAAAACAAAAAATTGTTTTTTTCAGTGCACATTCTGACTGACAAACCCATGTCCAACATCACCTACAGAAAAGAAGAGGAGGACCGTAAGTATTTCCACTAAGTTAACTTACGTTTGATTTAACACAATTCTACCGTAGTTTCCGCCAAAATACAATACTTACAATATTTGTTAAATCCACAGAATATATTAAATCCATATGTTAAATGTTTTCATTTTTAAATTCGTTCTTTTGATGTTAGTGGTGGCAAAGTAATTAGGCTATTATTACCATTAACTGTATTTACTGTTTGGGTGTCTGGGTTTAATGGTTATGTAAATTTAATATATTGTGCTATGTAAAGTGTAATGACAAAATGTTTTTGTACAGCTGCTTTCGTCCAGGCCATACACAGGGCCCATCTGGAGCCCACAAAAAAGTACTCTCACCCTCAGACTGAAGCACAAGAGATAGGATGGATATCCAGTCCTTTAGTAAGTTCTTATTTATTAATATATTTACAAATTTATGAATTAATGAGTGAAAAGGATTACAATATGATAGTCACCGATGTTCTCTAAATGTTTAGCTCAAGATTTTATGAGAACATTTTAGATGCTATTTAGATTTAAATGTGCGCATTTATTCATTTATTTATTACCACTTTATAATAATCTTTGATATGTTAACATTAGTTTACTACATTAGTTAACATGAACTAACAATGAAAAATATTTTTTAAAACATTTTACATTTTGCATTACATAAAACATTTTTTTAGTTTCTATTAATCTTAGTTCATGTTAATTTAGTAATAAGTTATTATGTATTTATGCATTTATTTATGAATGAAAAAATGAATGAAAAGGATTACAATATGGGAGTCACTAATGTTTTCTAAATGTTTAGCTCAAGATATTTACATTTTATGTGAACAGTTTAGATGACATTTAGATTTAAATATGTGCGCATTTATTAATTTATTGTTTTACCACTTTTGTTTACTACATTAGTTAACATTAACTAATAATGAAAAAATATTTCTAAAACATTTAACATTTTGCATTACATAAAACATTTTTTGTTTCTATTAATCTTAGTTAATGTTAATTTAGTAATACGTTATTAAAAAATCAAAGTTGTATCTGTTAATATTATTTAATGAACTAACAAATCTTGCTTATTGTTAGTTAATGTTAGTTAATGACTTAGAGGACCTTATTATAAACTGTTAAATATTTATTCATTAAACCATGCATGTAAAAACAAAAGATAAATTTAAAATGCTTATTTTGATGAAATTGGACAGCTTTTGCTGCTACATCTAATCAAAAACAAATGTTCGTTGTTGTTGTTTTGTTATTTTTGCATTTTACATTTGCATACCCCATAGTGGATTCATTCCCAATTTATTTTCATTTTAATGATCCTAATTATTTGTGTCAAAATTTGATATTATATTCTTCTTCATATCATTTAAGACACTCTGCAAATTATAATTTTTTCTTCACTCCTTTAGTTAAGAAAGTGTTTGGGGAAAAGGCATTTAGGTATAAGGCTCTAGCAGATTGGAATAAATTACCTTTAAATGTGCGATCTTTGACTTCATTTTATATGTTCAAAAAAGTTTTGTTTTCTTGTTTTGAAACTTCTTGTAATTGCTTTAGATGATATATTAAGGTTTATATTTATATGTGCTAGGTAAATATAAATTTATTTAAATATAATTGTTATTCATGTGTTAATACTGTAGTAGGGTATGTTGTTTTGATTGTTGTGATTGTTGTTGTATGTTTTGTGTTATGTTTTTGATTTTTGTGTAATAGGACCCCCTTGAAAACGAGATGATGCATCTCAAGGTGTTTATCCCAAAGAATAAAATTTGTTGCAATTTACATATTATAATATCCCAGATTACTGTGTATATACTTGACAATCACTAGTGCAGTAAAAAAATGTAGGATGTCTTCCATAATCATCCTAATCATCTCTTTTGTGCAACATTTCAGATAGCCTCAGATCGCAGTGACAGAAGATTAAATTTTCCAAGGCAGAACTCTGAAATCACTAAGTACATGGATGCTGCATGGCGGCTGAAAGAGCAGACACAAAATTTGGGATGACAGTTTAAGCTAAATTTTAAAATGCAAAATGGACATTATTTTTATCACAAATAACACAATAAATACGCAAGTACAAATATATTCCAGAGAACACTCACTAATTCAGAGAAGGTTAGGTTGGGTTTGCACAGATGCGGCAGGTCTCAAAATCCCATGAGTTGCCCACCTAGATGTTGTTTTTGCCATTTTGCAAGGCAGGTCATTCGATTTTAAGACACAGCCGGGGTGTTTAGAATTTCAGTGGTGTATCTAGAGATATGTTAAAGTGGGTCAAATGGCCACCATTCATCACTATGAATGTGACTGCTCCTGTCCAGCAGAATCTCTGCATAGTAAGCAAAAGAGATTAGTTCATAACTAATCGATCTTAGATAATGTCATATTATACAGAAATAGGATTCACACAGCTTGTTTTGCAAATGGCGGTTTATTGGAACATATTACACATAATGCATCAGCCACTCAGGTCAAGATTTATTAAATTACTTGCCCCCAAATAAATGTCCTTTATCTAAAGATACGGTACTATTTTTTATTGTTTCTTTCTTACAGAAATGCACTGAATTACTAACTCAGTTTTGTACTCAGTTTTGGTCAAATAAAATTAGGACTTAAAGGGACAGTTCACTCTAAAATGAAAATTCTGTCATAATTTATTTACCCTCATGTTACTCCAAACCTGCATGAGAACTCAAAAGATGCTATTTTGAAGAATGTGGGTTTCCAAACAGTTACTGGTAGCCATTGACTTTCATAGTATTTTCCCCATACCATGGAAGCCAATGGCTACCAGCAACTGTTTGGTTACTAGCATTCTTCAAAATATCTTCTTTTGGTTTGCAACAACATGAGAGTGAGTAAATGATGAGTTTTCATTTTTGGGTGAGCTATCACTTTAATGTTATGGAGAAATGGAAGGATGTATCCCTGGATAACCAAAAATGTACAATAAAACAATCTCAAAGTAGAGCTTTTTTAATATCTTTTTTTTATTGATTAATAAAATTGTGGTCTGAAACATTTTAAGACAATGTTTCAAGAGATTTAAAACCTAAAGCTGAAGCCAATGTTTGATTAATTGCTGAAAGTTTAATGTTGTATATAAATAATATAAATATAAATGTTTTATTATATTATATTATATTATATTAAGGTTCTGTACTTCTGTAATATATGGTTTGGTCATTGGATATCATTATGAATTCAAGACCTCTCTCATCGCTCTCTAGAGAAGTCAACTACTTTCTAGCCAAAAGTCTCATTCGATTATAGGCTCTAAATAATCATCATCTGAGTCATCAAAACGTCTTTCCTCTCCTATGAATGGCTAATAATTGGCGATCTTATTAGTGTACATTAGCCATTGTATTAAGTATTTAGCTGAGGTGAGCATTACTTACAATTAGAGTGTTCCCAGTATCTACTGTTTCCACATGCAGGCCTCCTAAACCTTAAAGAAACCTAAAAGAAGCCATGTTTTGAAACCATACATACCAATGTAACAGTATAATGTGACACGTAATGTTATATCAATTAATCTTTTTGATAAGATATGAACATCACAACTCTGCAAGTGTGTGTCCTAGATATCAAAATGTTATCCAAAAAGGTTATGTCACATTAAATTAGGTTCTCTACCTGCAACTTTTTCCATCTTTTCTTTTTATATTAAGATAATCAAATAATTTGTATCTGTAAGAAGTTCAAGAGTCCACTCAGCATCAAGGTGAGAGACTTAGAGGTCTTAACATTTTCTTTGAGCCTCAATCAATTTGTCAGCAAAGTGTAGGAGGCGGGCGACTGTCTAAATTGATATCTCAAGTCAGCACCAATATGCTGTATCTGACAAGGAAATGTATTTCACTGCAACATTTAGACGCTCAATAAGGTCTTAAAAGGTTAATTAGAATTCTTCCTAGTTTTCACTCATTCTGATCCAAATGATCAGAAAAGTTCTTTTGCCCCTTGATAGCAGCGCAGTTGCAGGATTTGATGTGATTTATTGAAGTGTGTAGTGCTAACACCTCTTTCATCTGTAGCCACTATAGGCCTACATCAGTGAACACACAACCTCCTTTTATCACTCTTCTCTTGTTCTTTTTTCTGCTTGTGTGCATCTAAGTGTGTCAAATTAGATTGCCAATTAGGAACGTAGCTTGTTAAATTGCATTTAGCAGGTACAGCACCTATTTTGTAGTAACATATCCCAACTGAATTGTTAGCAGGTAAAGGATAACATTTAAATTCAGCATGTGAAAGCAGGCCTTTCAGTGATTTAGTGTTCTACAGACAAATAACACAAATCCCAAAACTCGTAAATATTAGGGAATTTAAAAATATTGATTTCACTGGCTAGATAATGCTGTGTGTGAGAGCTTCTGTAGAGTGAAACATGCTCACAAGCAAACTAGCATAACATCTGTCTGCTGAGAGTAACTGATGGTGTGATTCATTGGCTGGCTAATTTTACTAGCTAATAACTGTCTCCTATGGGACACAAAGGGGTCTTCTTCAATGGTGGAAGAGGGCATGAAGAATGCTGAATCATCCGGTGAGTCACATTCTAGTCTCGGAATGTTTTGTTGTTGTTTTTTATATATTGGGGACATTAATCATTATTTGTTTGTACAAATCGTTACTAGTGCAAGTATAATTGTTTGAACCTATTCATTTCAAGAATTAGTAATTGCAAACAAATGGAAATCAACTCCAGATAAAATGTATATAAAATGTAGGATAATATACACTACTGTCCAAAACGTTGGAGTCAGTTATGCTATTATTCAGCATAAATTCATTAAAT
Source organism: Tor tambroides (assembly GCA_021397915.2). Taxonomy (NCBI): domain Eukaryota; kingdom Metazoa; phylum Chordata; class Actinopteri; order Cypriniformes; family Cyprinidae; genus Tor; species Tor tambroides. The sequence continues at coordinate 30,620 of JAFVLL020030502.1, read as the reverse complement.
TCAAATGAATTTCAATTCATCAAAAGTGAATTCATCAAAAGACATTTATAGCCTAATGTTACAAATAAATGCCCTTCTTATGAACTTTATATTCATCAAAGAATCCTGAAAAAAATGTATCATGGTAAGCAACTGTTTTATTCATCAAAGAATCCTGAAATAAATGCATCACATTTTTTCCACACAAATATATTAAGCAACTGTACATTAGCCATTGTATTAAGTATTTAGCTGAGGTGAGCATTACTTACAATTATAATGTATTGTTTCCACATGCAGCCCTCCTAAACCTTAAAGAAACCTAAAAGATTATTTTGAAATACCAATATTACAGTATAATGTGACACATAATGTTATATCAATTAATCTTTTTGATAAGATATGAACATCACAACTCTGCAAATGTGTGTCCTCCTAGATATCAAAACGTTATCCAAAAAGGTTATGCAACATAAAATTTGGTTCTCTATGTATCCTGAAATAAATGTATCACGTTTTTTTCCCCACATAAAAATATTAAGCACGCAACTGTTTCAGCATTCATAATAATAAGAAATGTTTCTCAAGCACCAATTCAGTTTATTACAATGATTTCTGAAGGATCATGCGACACTGAAAACTAATGTCTGCTGAGAATTCAGCTTCACCATCAAATGAATAAAACATATAAAAATGGAAAACGGTTATTTTAAATTGTAATAATATTACTATACTACAACGTGAGCACAGGGGACTTTTTTCAAAAATAATAAATAGTCTTACCCGCTCCAAATTTTTGAATGGTATCCACCTCTTCAACGCGGAAGTAAGCCGTTTTCTATGAATGTGCGAGACTTCCGGTTCATTAGCCGCTGTAGGGAAATAATGAGAAGAATAACAACGTGCAGTAAACGGTAAAACTGTTTGCACTACAAACCAGTGTTTTCATAATTAAGATAATACATTAAAATAATATAGTAAGACACACCAGTTTGCAATATCAATCAGCAAAAGGAGCTGTACAGTTAAAAATAGATGGAAGCCAATGACACCAGAAGTCAGTCCCATAAAATTTACAAATGACCGCGCCCGCTCTTACAAAGAAAATAAGAAATAGAATTGTAGAATTTGTCAAATTTCCAGGGTTGGCTTATGTTACCCTCTGCTGGTAGATGTCATAATTACGTCAATTGTATATAAAAATGATCTTTCTCTGTTGTTGGTCAAATGTGAATATCATCAGGTATCCAGGTATCAATATATTTAGGGGTTTTGACATCAAAGTTTAAAAAGTCATATTATTTTATGTACATTTAACATTTTTTCCTGCTGTCCATTTTTGAGTCACAACCCACTGATCCCTACTAATTTAGTGCACTTTCAATAAGCCACATTTCCCTTTTATCTGAAGAGGCCTTAAAAATAAATCAGCTAAACTGAGTCACTGTAACATTTATGTGCATGTGTTAAGAAAAATGTTCTCACAGCTTGAAGTGTGGCACAGACTCAAATTCAGTTGCTACTGGTTACAAACATCACAGCATTCTCACTGGGCTTTGCTTTGGGACTGTGCGCTGATATGAGAAATCTGATGACAAGGACAAGAAAAAATATGTGTAGGCCTATTTTTCAACATATCAAATCTTATATTTACACACTGGGGCATTTGTTGTTTTACAACGATGCAACTTTAAACCACTGGGTGTTTTTTTTCTTCTCACTATGAGCAGCTTGTTTCTTTTTAAGTGTGAAAAAAGGAATTATAATACAAATGTCTTAAAGCTGGCATGTTTCTGTGCTCTGATGTGTATCTGTGCCTCTGAGCAACGGACACAGATACCCACGGCTCACTGTAGTTATGATCCCAGTCAGGCTGAGCAGCATCAGATTGTGTCTGGGATGATTAGTTCATCTTACGTGACTCTGGTCAGCAAGCACTGACAGAGTCTGGCTGTATGGTATCATCTCTGTCTGGACGGAAATTGAAAAGGTGAGGGATGCCGACTGTACCTGAAAGCTAATGTGCTGTAACTGTGGCCAGAATGACACACTAAACCACTGCCTGAAGACCAGCTTTAGATGATTAGGCAGTTAAAAGAAGGACTATTCTAATCCTTTAGTGAGCATATATTTCATCTATTATCACAGTTGCAGTCTGATGTTTTGAGCCATTCTCTGTTAGGAAAATGTTCTTCGAACATAAAATAGGAACATTCTGCTAATGTTTTTCAAAGTTTGTATAAAAAATGTTCATAAAACAATTACGATTTGAAATTAAATCAATTTTTAACAATCTTTGTATTGATACAATGTCAGTAGTACAATTAATGAACAATTTATATTATTTTTCTGTGTTACCTGCACCAAGATATCTCCATTTATTTATCTAATAAATCTAATAAATTTTAAATTTTTATTCTGTGGTAGAAACCAAAAAACTGAATTCCGAGATGTAAAGTCAGAATTCTGAGGAAAAAAAGTCCGAAAAAAGTCAGAAACTCCTAGCACTCCTTGTTTTGTTTTTTTTAAGATTGCTTTTCTACTGCATAGACATCCAACTTTTGTTAAGACCCCATCTTCCCAGCAGTGAATTACCCCTTTAATGGGAACATTTTGTTCTTTAAACAAAAAGAGATTAAAAAATGTTGATCGAACTTTCAGGAGGAAAAAAAAAAGTGAAAAGTTTCAGAACTTAATTGGAATGTTCCTGGAACATAAAACTGGAGAGTTATTGTGTACATATATTCTACGGAAATTCTTCTGTTGCCGTACGCGCATGCTATAGCACGGAGTTTGGATAAAGCTTGTATTGTGTTGATTGGTTTTGCGTGGAACATCCTCTCCAGCAACAGAGGCAGAGAGCATGGCTAAGCTCTGTAGTTACACAGGACCTGCTGTCTCATCAGAACCAAAATGCATGTTTGCTGTGGAGTGAAGACAGCTTTCTGAAATTACAAAGACCCGGGACTGTCAGTTGAGCATAGGAACCAACTCATGCAGGTTTTTTTCCTCTTTTGTTTGTGTATGTGTTCGGCCAGAATGGTGTGTTGAGTTACCATGTACCGCTGGTGCAGCTGTGCTTGTTGATGAGTCAGCGCTGAAGAAGGCTCATGACTGGCCTGGGAACCAATTTCGTGAAGACAGTCTAAACACACTGATGGACTTTCACCAGAGATATAGCACTCAAATGGCTTCAAAGGTCACCTTAGGCCATTAGATTCTCTTACATTCATCCTACTTTACTTAGCTGGCAAGATTTTAGTTGGATAATTGGTTCTTTGGAGATTAAAAAAGTTCTTGATGTGAAATTATAGGTTCTTAACTGGTGATTTTTTTCTGTTTTTAAAGGTGCGCTCAGTTTTTCAGTAATAGTTTTTTATGATGTTCTGTCCAAAAGGGCAGTGATGACACACACCAATAAAAGTTATCAATGCCACTGTAGAAAAGCATTATTTGCAGTCACACATGGACTGTTTGTGGGCACAGTAACAAATTTAGATTCAGTAATATTTTTATTTTGAAATGAGAAATTATGATTATATCAGATCTTTATTTTTATGTATTTTAAAATGTGATTTATTCCTGTAATGACAAAGCTGAATTTTCAGCAGCCATTACTTCAGTCTTCAGTGTCACATGATCCTTAAAGAGACAGTCCACCCAAAACTGAAAATTCTGGGTAACACTTTATTTTAAGGTGTCCTAGTTACAGGTTACATGTACTTACTAATAACAATAAATTATACATAATTACATGCAAGTAACACTAAGCCAAACCTTAATCCTAACCCTAATATAGTAAGTACATTTAGTTAATTAATATTACTCAGTACTTAAATGTATAATTACACTGTAACAAGGACACCTTAAAATAAAGTGTAACCAAATTCTGTTATCATTTACTCACTCTCTACTTGTTCCAAACCTGTACACATTTCTTCCTTCTGCTGAACACTAAAGAAGATATTTTAAAGAATGTTGGTAACCAAACAGTTGACAGTAGCCATTGACTTCCATAGTTTTTTCCAAAATATGGAAGTCAGTGGCTATCGTCAACTACATTCTTCAGAATGTCTTCTTTTGTGTTCAACAGCTGAAAGGAACAACTTAAGGATGAGTAAATGATGACAGAATTTTAATTTTTTGGGTGGACTATCCGTTTAAGAAATCATTCTAATATGCTGATTTGGTGCTCAAGAAACATTTCTTATTATCAAATGATCAGTGTTGAAAACAGTTGTGCTTGTTATTTTTGGAAATCATTTTGACTGGGATTCTGTTATTTATTAGATTTTTCTGTCTTTACTGACATCTTCAAAAAAACGTAATTGTCAAAATACGTACATTTACTTAGACTATTTAATGTAGTATTTTGCATGAGCTTCTTTAAAAGAAAATAGTAGTTATTTGGACCTCACACTCCAACAGATAGAAAGGAGAAATGTTTTCTACCGCCTGGACATGTTTTGAAATAATGCATAAATTCTAAATGTCAAATCTGGTTTGAAGTGCAAAAGATGGTCACACACGTGTATCAAAAGTACCTATTTATAATACGCTTTGTCAGGCCACTGCCATATACCTTGCAATCTACCGTCATCATTTTTGTTTTTCACACCCAAGCTGTCCCACCAACAGGAAACAGTGTTTGCGCAAGTCCACGGGAGGCCGAGCTCATAAAACCAGCCCATGTGCGAAAGCCGGCCATTTAAAACACATGGCATTTCTCTCCCGCTGTGACACTGATTGGAACAGAGCAGGCAGATTAATCAAGAGAACGCTGGCATTTCGTCGAGGACATCACCACAATCGTGAAGGAAATGCGACGTCGGCTTCCATCAATCCGGAGGGGCTAGAGAGAGCAGCGGGATGAAAGACAGTGAAGAAAGCCTGGCTATAATCACTGTTATTTTACTCTCCAGCTCCTGCAAAATTAATCTTATTATTCCCTGATGCAAGTGATACCACTCTGCACGAAGGAGGCTGTCTTAGACTTCGAGATAGTGGCTTAAGAGAAAAACACGAGGATTTACAAGAGTGTCCAGTTTATGGATGAGCTGTCCTCAGTATGAACTCTACCCTCTGTCAGTGCAGTTCCAGTGTTTGATTTGCCTCTGTCTATATTGGGCTTTTTCTCGCACGCTTTCCCATTTCTTCACTTTTTTTCATTTTCCTTCTAGTTTTCTGCTTGCGTAGTTGTTTCTTGTTTTCTTCCTACCTTCAATATTATCATCATTTTCTTTTCTTCATCCCCGTTCCCTACGGGCTTTGTGCAGTAATGGAGCATGCAGTCTTTCTCACACCCCCGTATTCGCTCGCACACACATACACTGTCAGGAAGACCATGTAGCCAGGTAGGGAGTTTGAGTTGTTAAAGAGGCAGATGGAGGAGAAGGAAGACAGACAGATTCAGGACATACATTTCATTTGAGATACAGACCAGCCTGAGGATTGACACAGAGATTTTAAATATGATCATTCATCATCTTGAATGTGTTAAAAGGAAATACAATTTTCCTTGATGTTTTGAAGTCGTTGGACTATATTCTTTGACTTTAATGAGGTCCAGTTTTGCACCTCAGGACAACTGACCCTTCTCTAAGCTCTGCCCCCTTTTTTCTGAGATCAAATGTATTTCCAGTGCACCGCAGGTACTGACAGTCCAAATTTAAGGCCTGTTCTTTGACAACTATAACAATAATGATAAAGATATGTGACCCTGGACCACAAAACCAGTCATAAGGGTCAATTTTTCGAAATTGAGATTTATACATAATCGGAAAGCTGAATAAATAAGCTTTCCATTGATGTATGGTTTGTTAAGATAAGACAATATTTGGCCGAGATACAACTATTTGAAAATCTGGAATCTCAGGGTGCAAAAAAAATCAAAATACTGAGAAAATCGCCTTTAAAGTTGTCCAAATGAAGTTCTTAGCAATGCAATTTACTAATCAAAAATTAAGTTTTGATATATTTATGGTAGGAAATTTACAAAATATCTTCATGGAACCTGATCTTACTTAATATTCTAATGATTTCTGGCATAAAAGAAAAAATTATCATTTTGACCCATACAATGTATTTTTGGCTGTTGCTACAAATATACCCGTGCTACTTAAGACTGGTTTTGTGGTCCAGGGTCACATATAGTTTTAAAAATTGTTCTAAATGTAAACAGATAGCAGAATCCACACAATATCTATAACAATAGGCAGGAATGATACCTTGGAATCACTTTTTTTTTCCAGTTGGACGATAAAAAACATTGACAGCCAATCAGCTTTAAAGAGCTCTTGTATTTAAAGTGGCAGATGACATAACTGCAGGAAGCTTATAATAAACAACAATAAATATTCCATAATTTTTGATATCTTTATATGGATATAACATTTTTTCACTATATCTAGGCCTAGGTGTTTACACTTTCTTACACTTATCAATATTTTATAATATAATATAATATAATATAATATTTTGCTCTAACATTTTTAGCAAAAGCATTTAGCAAGTTAAAATTTTTATTAAGTATTCTTTCTTTAATTTTTTTCTTAATTATTTTCAACCCATTCTTACTGATGTTTCCATGACTATCACGTCACTCTTTGTTGAAAAAAAAAAATGATTACAGAAATTAAATTAGAGATTCATGCTGAAGATGATGATAATTTCTCAGCTCAGGTATATAACTGATGCACAGCAGTAGAAGATGGGGAAATTATAGGAAGTGATTCCTTAAACCACATACGATAATGTATATAAAGAAGCAGCTAATTTCAAAGTATTTGAGTAAGGGGTTTCTGCTACATATCTGCTGACCAAGAACACAGTTCATCCGGGACCAGAGCGCACAGTGTGAATTTTAATTCCAGAAGACTATAAATTCAGATTTTTGAGCTGCAGCAGTGGGACAGTATCTAGAAACGATCAATGTATGCATTGCATAAGCACTGCGAGCAACACACAAAAAAAAATATAGTTACATGGATTTTACAGCCCCATTTATCATTGTCTTCCTGTCATATACAATAGCTGCTTCTAAGTCCCTGGATGGTAATATTTACTATAATTAACATTTTAGAGATAAATGGTCTGCGAACCAGCATAGCGTCTCATCCTACATAGAGCATTTTCTCTATTTTCTCTCTCTTTCTTTGGTTCAACAGCCCATAAAAAGGGATCAGTAGTGCGAATGTGGGAACTGAGCATGTGAAGTATGACCAGCAGAAGCTGCAGGCATCCTCACAGTAGAAAGAGATAGAAGAGCTTTTATAGCGCATATACAAATATAAAAGCATACATGTGCATTGCATGAATCCATATAGTTGCTTTAAATCATATATCAAGTACTGAATCATCGTGTCTTTTATTGACATAAACTCTAAAAAATAAATAGGGCACAGCAATAAGAATTGGTCCAAACAAAACAAAACAAAATAAAGTTATACATAAAAATATACAACGCTTTCAGGGTTATAAATGTATAAGCATGCATGTGCATTGCATGCAACCATATAGTTTGGTTTAAATCAAATATAAAGTACAGAATCCTCATGTCTCTTATGGGTCGGACAGGTTAGGCCACGGCAGCAGTTGTAATAAGTGTGATATTTCTATATGAGGCTCAGTCAAGGTGACTCTGGGACTTGCTCTCAGCAGAGAGCCAGCAGCAAGCCTGCAAGTAATGAATAATCACACACCATCAGCATGTGGAGACACACACCTGTTTTAATAATCTCTTGTCCTCGCTCTCACACACATACACTCATTTTAAGATAACAGTAACTGCTCGGCTGTCTCTGTGTATCTCCCTCGCAAAGCATTTGACAGAGCAAATCTATTACTTGTCTTTTATTCCTTCCTCAAAGCCTCCAACATCAACCACAGCACTGTCCATGAATAATAACTGCCAACACAAGCTTGTTGATGTGTCGCAACTGATGTGTGACACGCTGCATGCATCTATTCTTGCCTAGAAAGATGGGCCATATTTTATCATCAGCACTATGAGAGGGAAGAAAGCATGCACTCTGTGCTCAGTGTGCTCCGTGCTAAATTGAGAGTTTACTTTGTCTTTTAAATATCACAGACTTGGACTGGGCTTTATCATTTTTGGGAAGAAATTGGATTGAGTGAAGAAAGCTACAAACATAATTGGCTATAAAATTAGGCCAGTTATCAAAGACAGAAATCCAATGTCATGGACAATAATTAATAAATTAAAAAATATGGCACAACAGTTCAGATTTTTTTTTTCTAGTGGCCCAGTTTGACCAAGTAGTTCAGATTATTACTTGACCTGCCAATATTTTGAACAAAACAAAACAAATCAAAACAAAACAAAACAAAAATCAAGACTAAACAAAACACAAAAAAGAAAAGAAAACAAAATAAACAACAAACACACAAGACAAAACAGAACAAAAAAATAAACATTATAATATAGACAACAAAATGAATGAATGAATGAATGAATGAATGAATGAATGAATTGGGTATAAAATTGAAGTAATGATTTCATGGCAGTTTAAAAAAATGCACAAATGCTGCACAATTCTATTTCATTTCACCGTGTGGACTGATAAAGTTCTGATTAAGTGTGAAATTTGTCTCAGTTAGATTGATGGTCTCACATTTTGTAAGAGAAATCTAGATCTCCAGTTTAAGGAGGACTTGGAGAAGGACATGGTTTTGTAAAAAAAAAAAAAATGCAGAAATGAAATGTAAAAAAAATGACATTAAAGCATAGCTAGAATGAATCACTGAGGTCAACCACAGATCTCACAAACTCTGGTGTCTTTAAGTGTGAACACACATATAGAAAAGATTTCAAACTTAACTCATGTCCTAATTAACATCCTACAAAACAACCAGAATACATACGCATATATATGTGACCTCCTTGAGGCTCAAATGCCACATTAAACATCAAAGCATAGCTGAAGACAGCACTACACTAGTATTGGCACAGCATTGACAGAAAACAGCCTTGTACGAAACGTAGCATGTCACTTCAAGGCCTGGCAATTAGAATACAAATGAACCCGGGATGAGGCAGAGGGGGAATAGATCAGCACTAACGGCTGAAGAAAAAGATCGATGCTTGGGCTTGTTTCCTCTGGGTGGATAGAGCAAGAACTGGACACTTTCCACAACAGAAAGGCTCACCAAGAGCGGACCATCACTCAAATCAAGCCCAAACTTCACGTCACCAATGATGCACAAAGTGTGCTGTGTGTATTTTCTCCTTCCCTTGACAGCAGAGTGATGAAGAGGGACTGGAGCACAAGTTCATGAATGACCTTCATAAATATATAAGCTTCATCCCAAGAGACTAAGAGACAACATCAAAGATCCAAAAGACCAGTACATCAGGTGAAGCCCACATCTGTCACAAGATAGAGAAGAATTTTAGCCAAGAGAGTGTATTCCTTGGCTGCAATGTTTTTGCTGTGTCTACAGTTACATATTAATATGGTTGCATAATTATAGTGTAATGCAAGTTAAATTTCACTCTAAAAAAATCTGTAAAAATAGGGCACAATATACTGTATAATTTGAAGGAATTTTTCCGTATTTATTTTTTACAGGTGTTTTACCAGTATTTTGAATTTTACACTTCATTGCATTGTGTTTTAGAGTTAACAGAAATGTCCATAAAATTAATGGATAATGTTGTGTGTAATGAGCTGCCAGTACTTTTTCTGTTATTTTACGGATTTATTTTTTACAGTGTTGCAGGGTTATCACATACTAACAAGCAGGTGTTGTTGCATTTGTGTATTTGCATAAGATCACCTCTGACTGACAAACAGCTAAAAATATATACAGTACATAATATGTGACCCTGGACCACAAAACCAGTCTTAAGTTGCACAGGTAATTTTGTAGAAATAGCCAAAAATACATTGTATGGGTCAAAATTATCGATTTTTCTTTTATGCCAAAAATCATTAGGATATTAAGTAAAGATCATGTTCTATGAACATATTTAGTAAATTTCCTACCGTAAACATATCAAAACTTAATTTTTGAGTAGTAATATGCATTGCTAAGAACTTCATTTGGACAACTTTAAAGGCAAATTTCTCAATATTTTGATTTTTTTGCACCCTCAGATTCCAGATGTTCAAATAGTTGTATCTCGGCCAAATATTATCCTATCCTAACAAACCATACATCAGTGGAAAGCTTATTTATTCAACTTTCAAATTATGTATTAATCTCAATTTCGAAAAATTGACACTTATAACTGGTTTTGTGGTCCAGGGTCACATATGTGTGACATGGTTTGTCAGACATGCACTACTATATTATTCTAATGAGATGAATCAAGAAGTCAACCAAACTGGTGCACTTTACTTCACTGAATTCACTGACTGTATTGAGACACCAGCTGTCAATAAAAGGAAGTTTAATGTTTCAGAGAAAGATGTCACAATAAGCCACACAATGTGTTCATTGCAAATATTCTGGAAAATCAGACTTCTGAGGTTTGTGGTCTTACATGTCCTGTAATATACATTGACTGATGCTTGTGTAAGGTGTCACCTTACTGAACCACTGGGTGTCACCATTTTCAGACAAGCAATATTTAGTGCTATTACCTGTGCCAACCTTGGGAAAAATGAAATTTATGTTAGTATTTTTTTCTGAAGAAATACTAATATTGTTTTTAAAAATGTAGCCTGACGAAACACATTTCAAGTCAAACGAAAAAGAAATAGTGTTTAGGAACTCTCTTAAAAGAATGTTCCAGCATGGGATAACACAAGTTATTCTCTATTACAGCCCCTGTGTGTATAAATAATCAAATAAATTGAAAATCTATATACATATCAAATGATTTGTTGATTAATGATTAAGATCAACTAGATTAATTAATAGTAAAATGTATTAAAATTAATGAGAACAGATGAAGTGCAAAGTAAAACTTTTATGTTAATGCAATTACGAGAGGCAATTACTTTAAAGTAAACATGAAATCAGAATAACCCTATTCACTATATGCTTCCTGATCTTCTTGTGATTTGCATTTTAAAAAAACCTAATCAAAATGGAATGACTTGCTCTGCATCTAAAATAACTTTCTTTTTTCACTGCTTCATCAAGCCCTCTTATTTTTAACCCCATACAGTCCCGTCTTGTCCAAACCGTCAATTTATGATGGAATTACTTCTCAGTGGATTAAATTAAGCCCCGCCCTGTTTCCCCTCATAGAATATTCAAATGGAAAATACTTAGTAGCATTAAAAGATATTTATAATAAATAACAGCCTACGTATTAGTTACTGTAGCCTATGCGATATATAATAAAAATGGGTAACATAGTCAAGTGAAAATAAACTTAAGTTTTGATTAGCCTATTTGTTTATAAATACGACAAGTTCTGAAAATTAACCATTACTTGTGAATACTACCAAGTGAAAAAAAATCACTTCAATAACACAATACTTGCAGTAGCCTGAGTGATCTATTCATAAACACTGGTCATGCTATTTACAGGTTTCCGGTGTTGTGCCCAATTCTGACCCCTGCCAGATTATTACCCCCCTAGTATTGGTAGATTTACAGGTGCATCTCAAAAAATTAGAATATGGTGAAAAACTTCATTTTTTTGTAACTTATTTCAAAAAGTGAAACTTTCATATATATTTTAGATTCATTACATGTAAAGTAACTTTCATATATATTTTAGATTCATTACATGTAAAGTAAAACATTTCAAACATTTTTTTGTTTTAATTTTGATGATTAGAGCTTACAGCTCATGAAAGTTAAAATCCAGTATTTCAAAATATTAGAATATTTCCTAAGATCAATCAAAAAAAGGATTTACAAAACAGAAAAGTTCAAGTTCTTTAAAGTATGTTCATTTCTGCACTCAATACTTGGTCGGGGCTCCTTTAGCACAAACTCCAGCATCAGTGAGGTGTGGCATGGAAGTGATCAGCCTGTGGCACTGCTGAGGCACTATTGAGCCTTCAGCTCGTCTGGATTGTTGGATCGACTGTTTCTCATCTTTCTCTTGAAAATATCCCATAGATTCCATATGGGGTTCAGGTCAGGCATGTTGGCTGGCCAATCAAGCACAGTAATATCATGGTCAGTAAACCACTTGGAAGTGGTTTTGGCACTGTGGGCAGGTGCTAAAGTCCTGCTGGAAAAGGAAATCAGCATCTCCACAAAACTTGTCAGCAGATGGAAGCATAAATTGCTCCAAAATCTCCTGGTAGATGGCTGCATTGACTTTGGACTTGATAAAACACAATGGACCAACACCAGCAGACGTCACAGCACCCCAAATCATCACAGACTTCGGAAACTTCACACTGGACTTCAAGCAGCTTGGATTCTGTGCCTCTCCAGTCTTCCTCCAGACTCCAGACCTTGATTTCCAAATGAAATGCAAAATTTACTTTTATCTGAAAAGAGGACTTTGGACCACTGAGCAACAGTCCAGTTCTTTTTCTCCTTAGCTCAGGTAAGATGCTTCTGACATTGTTTCTGACGCCCTTTTCCTCAAGACGTCTGAGTGTGGTGACTCTTGATGCACTGACTCCAGCTTCAGTCCACTCCTTGTGAAGCGGGGGGGGGGGGGGGGGGGGATGTTTTCCAGGTAGGAGCATTTTGTCATGCAGTGCTTGAAACGCGAAGCAGAATGAACGAACATATAGAACGTTGTTTGGTGTTTTCATTTGGCGTCATTTAACGTCAGACCTTTGGACTAGAAGCTTCTTATCGCTGCAAGTGTCCCGCTGAAGAGGAGCGGCTGGGTCACACACACACAAACACACACACACTCCCAGCTGAACTACACGCTCCGCGATCAGAGTAGCAATGAGAGGAGAGACCACACCTCCGAGCGGAGGGCAAAAGTCCGGACTGAAAGAGCAGTGCACCTGCAACGCCATTCGCAATGACAACCTGATATGGTCGGGATTACTGTGCGAGACTTACATTAAACTTGATATCTCTTTTAGCTGAGCGCGTTTCACCTCTCAGACGGATTGGCTGTATTTTTCTTGCTGTGTGTATTTGTGGCTGATGTGTTCGGGATGGTGTGCTGCCTGCCAGCGCATCACAGGTAAGAACGGAATAGTTCTCATAGCACGCCTTCGTATTCTTTTAGGTTTAAATAGAAATAGATTTATTATGAGTTATAAAAGTATAAGACAGATAGGAGGATCCACACCTTGATAGAGCACCGCATGACATGTAAACTTTGTACTGGAGTTTTAGGACTTCTTTCTGTAAGGGTATTAAAAAGTGCATTTACCTTTCAAATAGTCAAATTAACTTCTGTAGCAGGGAATCATAAAATTATAAATTAAGCAATATCACACAAACAAGAGTTCTGTACTCAATAAGAACATGTTGTTTTGGATAGCCTACTTAGTAGCCTACTACAGGACTGAGATGTGATGTTCAATATCATAGGCAGAATTAATCTAGTTTGCTTTTTTCTCTGCCAATGAAAATAGTTTACAAATTCATAAATGGCACACAAATGGCTCAAATACAGTCAAGTTGGGTGATGTTAACAGCGCTGTTATACAGAATAACATCACTCCTAAAACAAGAGGACTGCAACTAACTTCAGTATATGAATTTTTGGACTTTGCACACTAAATATATTATCCTCATATACTGTGTGAGATGTTTTCACCAGTGTTACAAGATAAAAGCCAGTACAGCACATTTCCTGTATCTACTGCATGTCAAGAGCTTTATCAAATAAAATATAAATAATCACTTACCCTACCTCCTATAATTAATAATGCATTTTTTAACATTATTATCTAATTACTTAAGAAAAATTGTGAGTAATAGCTATGAACAAAATTCATTTATTTCCTGGAGCAGGTCACACACTTATTGTTAGTCCTTTTGCAATTATGCAAATAAGCATCCAGTACACTAGTCATTTCTTTATTTTTTTTCACATCGTATAACAGTAAAATTCCAGTATATATTTTGATAATTCAGATGAAAACATGGGAACATTTTAAGAAAAAGCAGTACTTGTTGGTGTCAGAGGTGTGGAGTATCAAAATGCTGTTTCTGATTTTATATCTGAGCTGGCCAAAAAAAAAAAACTTCATCACAAATGACCAATCCATGTGTTCTGAGTTTTGAGGACACCTGAAATTGGCCAGTCAGTGTAACTTTTATATACATATGTAATCTTAAACAAATTTATATAGTATGTAGACATTTGGAATAAGGAATTTATATAATTATCAGATAAGACTTATTGTGGACATTGTGGTGTCCATATCAAACATATTGTGGTTTAAAGAGTAACTTCTATAAGTCAAATGAAAGCAAAATACTAAAGAGGAGCTGCAGAACTGTAACAGTTCTACAAAAGCCTATAGAGAAAGAAAGGTAATGCCTCCCTTCTGTATAGTTAATCTTGTTCTGTACCATAAAATAAAAGGAACAAATTATTTTAATGCCATAGGTGCCCTTTCAATGCAATTCAGTGTGAACAGTGCTTTACAGTGACAGTGTAATAGTTTGGGGGGGGGGGGATAGTAATTAATCATGGTTACCCTCTCTCTACCATTAAACCTTTGTTAATATGGTCTTTTGGCTACATTGGAGGTGTTGATAAAATGTCACATCATGGATATAAAATCAAATTGAAGCAGTCTTATGACATTTTATTGTTTTATTGTTACTTTATTGTCGGGCATGGCCATAAACACACCTACAGTGATACATTATAACTGGTCAAAATATGTCAAAGCAAAAAGCACAAAAAAAAAAAAGTAAATGTCAAAGAGGTCTAGAAAAAGTATCAAATGTACCATCATATTGCTGAGGTATTCTCTGAAGTATCTTGGAATTCCAAATAAATAGAAAGGTAGGTGAATATGGTCTTGCAGTTCCATGGTAACACCATCTAATATCATTACTGTAGAATGGTATCACCAGTACTTCTTTATATAAAGGAGTAACAACCCTATTTGGAGTTCTGATAGAGGGTTTTGACAAATGCATCTGCACTGAATGAAAGGAATCTCAAATTTATGCTTCCAGGTGCCAAACAAACCAAAACACTCTGGGCTCTTCCCTCATCCTTTCTTTGGAGATCCCTTATAAGCACACAGATCTTAAAAACGACAGGTGCATGACAGCACTCAGTAACATCCAAACATCCCAAGAGTGTATATTCCAGAATATTCTGTGACAGACACAGAGACAGCTAGTGAGAATGAAACCATGCCCTAAGAGTGAAGGAGCAGGTCCAGGTGTCTTAACCGGGCTGGTGTCTATGTCACAGATGGAGGTCAGGTCAGAGAAAATGGAGCTCAGTGGCCAAGCTGGATGGTTGCCCTTTTTTGTATTGCATTATGGATTATGTTCACATTTCTGCTGTCCTCGAGGCCAGAATATTTTGGTTGCTGTCACTGATTTGAGAATGAAAGGGAGAGATGGGCAGGAAGAGAGGTATTTTTTTTTTCCTTTTGTCAGCAGTGTGGAGTTGGGTGGACGGGCCTGTTAATTGGTGATTTAATTAGTGCTTAATATTGCAGCTGTGCCCAAAACAGGAAAATCAAGCACCGAACAGCAGTGAATAAAGAACATTGTAGACCTTACCAGACAAAATAGCACCCTTAAGGTTGCAATACCCTACATCTGAACAGATCTGAGAACATTAGGCATCATACACTTGCTGAAATGGTTACACAGTAATACTGGGCATCCTATACTAAATGACCAAGGGTCACACAATACCAGCATTTCACTTGTTTCCAAATACATCAAACTCATGCAGAAACATGCACCTTGTTGCTAAGAGATACGTGACAAATAAAAATAATATGTGCTCTAAAATCGGCTCAAAATATTGAACATGTTTGATATGTTTCAGCTGGATGGAATCATAGTCTGAAGCTAAAGAGTCTCTGCCCATCACATGCTACATGACTTTTTGTGAAATTTGTCAACCTAAGGCTGAAATTTACTATTTGCACAGTATATTCCAGCCTTAGGTTGGATTCTAATTTCCGACAGTTCTCAGATTTTGGGCATTTGGTGTTTCACAGAAAATTGCGTAGTGAATGATGAGCACAGACTATGATTGTATCCAGTTGAAACATATCAAACATGTTCAATAATTTGAGCCAATTTGGGGCCTCACTGAGCCCCGAGCCAAGGCACAAGTTTCTGTGTGAGTTTGTTGTTTTTGGTGTGACCCTCAGCTGGCAAGTGTTTGATGCCTAGTGTTTTCAAATCTGTTTCAATTTTAAAAGTCGTGTAGTGTATTACAGCCTTTATACCAAAAATCTGCAGATTTGTTTTGACTTTCAACAACTAGCTTTGACGTGTCCAGACTGCAAATTGCGGAAAAAGTTGTGTTGTATATTTTTAGCCTTTATTGACATGCACAAAGGTTTCTAGAGAAATATGACTCATGTTATGTTTCTACACTATTTGCACACCCATAAAAGCCGTACCTGGTCTATTGTTGTCGAGTTAATCTTACACAGAGAACACTGCGATTTTGCGCAGAGTAAGATTGAGTAATCTGTCTTTATAATGTCATTTTGCGTTCTGTTTCCTCCTACAAATGTAGTGGTAAGCTGCAGTGAGGGGTTGGAATGAAAGAGTGTTCTTTAGAGGAAAGTGTACTGATGGAAGGAGAGGATGTAATGACACCATTGAGTCTTGAAGTGAAATGATGGAATAAGGTACGTGGCATATGTTAACTTTTATGACGAAAAGAAAGAGCACTGGGAACGGGAGCTGTGCTTTTCAAAAAGGCTATCCCTCCCCAGCCAAAAGAACGGCAGTGCAACATAGGAAAAAAAAAAGAGACAGATAAGACAGATGCAGAAATTGAGTCAGAAATGGAGAAACAGCGAGCATTTCTCACTTGAAATAACAAGAGATTAAGGGTGAAAAATCAAGAGTGGTTTATGCAGCTCAGAAGGCAGGGTCCAGGCCAGCTGCTGTTTGCCGTTTGTTCCTGAGGTTATGCCTGACAGTAACTTGAGCCATGTGTGCAGGCTGATAAAATGTGGATTAAGCAGGAAGGAGAGAGGGGCAGCAAGTAGCATGCCCATAACAACTCACTCTTGGCCCACCAGGACCTAAATCTTATACAAAATAGTTTGCGATTCATTTCTTCCTTTTCAGGTACAGCACAACATACCTAATTTAATGCTTATGAGTGGATTTTAGAGTTTAGTCTGTTGTGTGCTTGTGCCATGAGCATTGTCTGTATTGAACTGTCCTTAAGGAAATTTTAAAATATTCTTAAATATTCTATATCTCATCTTAACATTTGAGCAAGAAACATTTAAGCAAGAAAAAGACTTGCTAAAATGTGGCCTGGTCCATTCCAAAATCTAGCACACTGTACATAGGCAGCTGCTTTCTCAGGCAGTATTCTAATGGAAATATAAACCTTTAAGTGACTAATTTGGAACTCAATACATAGGCAGCAACTCAACTCACAACAGAGTTTGGAGTTAGCATGTTCCTAAGCTAACAATTAGCTCGTCAGACCTTGTAGCAGGGTGATTCCATAATAAGGGTAAAAGTACATAGAGCACACAGTTATTGTGTACATTAGTGAATTTTTAATTAAACTGAACTGTTTTTTATCAATAGATTCGGGTACTGAATTACTCATAATACTAATCAACGACTGTGTTCAAAATCGCAAGGTGTTGCTTTTGAATTAGTACTCATTCGTCATGTTGTGAAAATGACCCTTCGCCAAGACCCACTTTGTTATTGGACAAGCCATGCCGCTTTCATGCTACACATCATGTTCTCACGCAGTGAAAAATACACTGCAGAGCAAAGAGAAAATTGACAATGCATCGACAGATCAGACAGAAGGTTACTTTAGGTATGAAACAAAGTCTCAGCTTTCAAATTTGGTCATTTTTTAAGAAATTCAAACAATAAATGCCATTTTGTGGCTCTTTAATGAGTTGTGACATAACGCTGTAGTGACTCCTCCCTTACTCTGTACTAGTTATAGCATGAAATAAACATGAATGAACATCAGAAGGTATCTTGTTTCAACCGCAGAAAGACGTCAACACCGTTTTTCAAGTTCAAGTCCACCAACGTTAATCTACTCTCCTGTCTGGTTTGTTTGTTGGACAAAAATGGCAGATTCAGCGTTTTGATTGGTCAGATCGCCTGTCAATCAAACTCCCAGCGAAGGTCAATTGTCATGTGATCTACAAGTTGCATTGCTACACAGCCATTCACAAACCCTTTCCCATTGCCTCATGGGATAGTAAAGTATCCATTGAATGCACACTTCAGAATCTAGTAGTAGGAGTAATAGTAGGTCATCAAAATTATGAATACGGTGAATTTTGATATACTACTCTTTTCATGTAATATTTGTATACATTGGATTTCACTCACTTCGTCCACTATCTTGAATTTATTACTTCACCGAGCTTGTTGCAGTGCATTATGGTGCATTATTATTAATTACTCTGTAAAGAATACATGTAATGCTGACTGTGAATTTGGTCTATTTGCTGCATCTTAGAAGGCAGAATATAAGTTTCCTTTCTTTTTGAACAACTATCGTTACAGTTTTAAACACTTTTTAAAATGGTGCCTCCTAGGAGTTAATATATAGTAAACTTTCAACAATGCTTCAGACTATATATGACTTGGAAAAATAGCTTTAAATAAAAAAATGAATATTTTATGAATGTTTTCTGGACATTTTCCATCCATTTCCACCTTGCCGCAAAGGTTTCTCTCACCTGAGCCCTCATATAGAAAAGGAAATCTCCACCCCTGCTCAGATTTCCCTTCACAGCAGTTTCCTCTCTTAACAACCAAAAGCAATTTATTACGCCCTGACGAATTAGACGTACTGCATATCCTTTACACATCCCCTTCACATCTAACTGTCAATTCTTTGCTTCCTTTGTCTCCATACAGATAGTGACCTGTCTCATCCTGGCCAAGAGAAGAACTCAGAGACTTGCTCCATTGTCTATGTCTAGCAACCAGGCAGAGAAGGGTATGCTAGACAAGGCATCAGCTGTTGTATGGTGACCGGAGACAAGACAAGAGCCTGCTTTATGAATGCTTCTTTTTCAGATACATCAGAGACCTGCAGTCAGAGATACAACAGCGTACCGCTTGACTAGAGAATGAATGGCGCGCTTGGCCTGCCACAATGCTCAGCATTCACACCTGTAGGGAAAGATGCCGTTTGCTCTAAATCTTCAAGAAAACCACCAACTTCAGTAGCCAACAGCAACATGAGCCAAGAAAGAGGAGGAGGTACACTGTCAGAATGCTCCTAAACCTGAACACCTCTGTCCTGGTTTGTGGATCACTCATGCACTGACAGCCAGGGACATTTTGCCTATGAAATAACCTCAGAGAGACCTTACAGGCAAACTGACTGTGGACTGTTTTTTAAATTGAGGGCTAAGTTGGATGGCTGTCCAGCCCCAAGGCTGCTACACTGACAAATCAGCCATTTAGAAGGTTTTTCCATTTCAACCTAAAGGAATCTGACTACTAATAATTATAAATGCTTTAAAACTAAGAATTACATCTTGCACACTTTCAGCTGTCTGGTTGGCTTGGTTGTGTTCATGCAGACAGTCTGATAAATACACTTCAGAGTCTGGACTGGTCCTGTCAGTGACATCACAAAACTAAAGAGGAAAACTTCCCAAGGAGCCATTGCGAATCAAAACCGAAAGTCAGTATATTTTTAGAAATGATTTTTAAGTATAAGCTAAGGTGAAGGACACAAGTAATAAGCTCAAATCAAGTCCCAACCCTGAGGTGATAAAGAATATTTTCTTGCTGTGCTTTCTCTCTCTGCACTCTGTCAAGGAAATAACTGAAAGTAAACGCACCAGTGAATGATAAACTGCCACATGGAGAAATACTCTCGTCTCAGACACTTTCTAACTCTTTAAGGTGAGTACACCTTCAGTGTAATATAAGGCACCCATATAAGATCATATTCATGATATTTTCATAAAAGTTCTGAGATTCAAAACGTTGATCTGATGCTTTGATAGGACTGAAGAGCTCTCATACCAGGTAATTTTTTAGATTGGACAGATGGGATAAGACAGGTTGAACTACAGTATCTCTATAACATAACTGGGGAATGTAGGGGTGCAGAAATTGTGCATAAGTGAAAATCAGTGTTGTGTTTGTGTTTGTTTTTGTTTTGTTTTGTTTTTTTCCTTTGCTTTCTGGATATTTTTTTTATAGGGATAGTTCACCCCAAACTGAATATTCTGTCATCTTTTACTCACCCTTATGTTGCTTCAAACCTGTCCTTTCTTGTGTGAAATACAAAATGGACATTCATAATGCAACTTTTAAGCTTCAAAAATGGCATAAAAAGTGGTTCATATAACATGTACACTATATTCCAAGTCGTATGATAACTTGTGTGAGAAACAGACCAAAAAAATGTTGTTACTCACTGATAATCCTTTCCAGTGAAGGCAAACACTGTGAATGAATCAGTGAGTCAGTGAGTTGAACTCAAAAAGTGAATCAGTCTGATTAGTGAATGCATCATGTGAACTGGATCAATAGATTCATCAAAACGATTTCACTTAAAAGAGTAATTCATTCAGAAATTAGAGGTTTCAAGAAGAACCAGGATGGGATTCATAAGATATTACACAAAAATCTTATGTACCAAGATGCTACTTTTATGATGATACATTTGTGGTTCTTTTGCTTCCTTTTTGAAGCTTGAAAGTCCCTGTTCGTTTTAATGGTATTGGAAGAAAGTATCTAATGTTATTCTTTAAAATTTCAAACAAGGACCCATATAGGTTTGGAATAACATGAGGGTAAGTATATAATGCCAGAATTTTCTTTTTAGGTGAACTATCCATTTAGAACTATTGTAATCTTAGTTATAGACTTTGGTGTTTTTGCTTTCATGGGCTTTCTTGTTTTCATTTTTCCCTCTTCATGCCTCACCTCAGTCACAGAGAAGCAGTGTGTCAGTGATATGAGACTCAGGTCTACAGGGACTTAATTATCAAAGCTTCACAAACGTACATGTACACAACCCCTACGGTCACACGTGTGCAAGTGACTGACTTTGAACAAACAGTGCAAAATAATATCACTGGTCCTGGATAAAAAGCAAAACAGTTCACCTTGGTTTGTTATTATAATGTATGCAATGTAGTTGAGGAGCAGATGCAGTTTGCTGGTGCAGCAGAGCTGACTGTGAAGGCAAAGCCACTTACGGGATTGTAAAGACAAGCTGTCTGTCCTGCAACCTTGAGGGTCACAGGGACCACAGAGACAGGCCATTTGTAAAGGAATTAATGCCTGAGCCCCTGAGCAGAAGGGAAATTGTCTTCTCACACTACTTAAAATCTTTATTCTCTCTCCATGCACATCCACATGGTCGTCCCCAGCCACATTAACCGGCTTTAGATTAAACACAAGTCTTTCAATTAAACCTTGTGTTCATTGTTTGACCACATCATAAATTGATTTTAAGAACAGCTTTTTAAATAAAGCAGTGTTTTAGCCATTAAGCAGCTTGGTCTGACTCCAAAATGCTGTTTTAAAACCCTACTGAATAATTTACATAATATTTGCAACATTTTGTTAAACTTTGCATATTTTGGGGAGTGGGGAGAGTGGTGTGCAGTTTAACATACCTTATTTCCCTGTTTTGTTCGGTGACGTTGATGGTATTTGACCCCTTCGATTTTCAAGCCAAATTGAGCTAATTTTGGATGGAACTTATCAAATTTATTTTTGATAATGATTTGGTCAGTCCAGTCAAGTCACAGATGATTTGTTTTGAATCTGTTGCCAAAAAAAAATAAAAAATAAAAAAAATAAATATATATATATATATATTATTTATTTATTTATTTTTTCAAAGCAAAAAGTGGTTAGTCCAGTCGAGTCACAGATGATTTGTTTTGAATCTGTTGCCCCCCCCCCCAAAAAAATTTTTTTTTTTATATTAAAATATTTTTATATAAATTAAAATAATTGTATATATATATATATATATATATATATTATATTATATTTTCAAAGTAAAAAGTAGGAATTTAAATATAATTTACAGCAGAATTAAAATTCTATAAATTTACCATTTATTAAATATGTGGTGAGAAACAGTAAAAAGACATCTCCAGGAGTCCCTGCGTGATGTGCCAAAATGAAAGATTTTTAATATAAATAATTATAAATACTTTCATACATAATACTTTAAATATTTATAGTATTACTTTCATAATCAGTTACGTACACAAAAGTATTTGATTGTTATCATTTTTTATTTAGTTAGTTAATGTTTATAGCTTTATTTTGGTGATATGTGTTATCCTTATAACATGGCTAATCTGATGACATTTAATTCATCATGTGGCCATTTATTTGACCATTTTTTAATACTTTTATTTTGGTTATCAGTATGTATTTTAGGGTACAAAAGCAGATTTATATGTTCAAGTATATTACATTGGTATATTACAGTATATCAGTGATAATAAAAATAATGAAATATTCAGTATTCAACTGTGAAATATACAGGCATAAAATGCCATCCACTAATGCCTTTTTAACGTGAATTTCTGGCAAGCACATCTGCCAGTTTTTGTTTTTTTTCCTTCTCATGAATTTAACAGGATTTTTTACAATGTATATTTTGTCAACTGTACACATGCCATATTCTTACCTAATTTCCAACTTGTTTTCTCCAGGAACCAGGTGTCCTCTCACAGCAGGGACTTGTCTTGAACACCATTAGCAGCGAACATCATGTCAGAGCTAGAAGACTATTCCCCTCCTCAGGACCACCTTCATCCTGACCCGGCTCGCATCCAGCAGAACCTCCTAGAGGAGCAGGTGGAGCTCTGGTGGTTCAACGAGCCACGCAAATCCTTATTATGCTACTGTGCTTCAGTGGCCTTGATCTTAGGCTGCGGCCTGGGCGGCGTAGGCCTCCTTTCCACCACCACCAGCCTTTCCAGCGAGTGGCGACTGGGCGCCGGAACTGCTCTTTGCCTTCTCGCTCTGGCCATCCTCCTCAAACAGCTGCTGAGTTCTGCTGTCCAGGACATGAACTGCATGCGTACCAGGCGTCAAATCAACATGCTAAAAAGCGGCGGTTTGTCTGACGTCCTCATCATGTTGATTACAGGGATCTCTCTGCTCATTTGTGGAGCTGCCCTGCTGGATGTGGCCCTGTCCTACCACATGCCCAAACCTGGGAAGGCACTGAATGACATGTATATATCCGGGGTGGTAATGCTGGTAGGTGGAAGTTTTACAGTGTTAGCGGTCGGGATTTACGCCGCAGTAGTTTTCCTCTTAGAGAGGTCAGGACCAGGACAGAGACGATGGGAGAGGACAGTGGGGATCTTCAGCATTTCAGGCCAGATGCAGGCAAGGAGAGAGACTACTTCGAGTCTGGCTCGTCTGATATAACTGTGACTACAAAATAAATATGCCATTGTTTTACTTAACAGAAACTGAGATAAAAAAAAAAACATCCTCAGTGATACTTTGCACCCATTAAACTAGTCACAAATCACATGCATCACATTTACAATTACATTTTGGCTCAAGATTCCAGGCATTGAACATTTGAGGGTTTAAGCACAAACATTCACCTTTTACATGTGTCACTCCAATAAAGTACAGTTAAAAGTACTGCAAAAGCACAAAAGCAATCTAAATTTGATGTTTAACTGATTTTAGGTAAATCATGCTGCTTTATCTCCAATGCTATTGGACAATATGTGCGTGTCCTTGACTGCTTTATTTATGCAGGCAATGGTGAGCATACCAAGTAGTTGTCCATCTCAAGATGTCTTCAGCTTTTCAGGAGCTCTGATGTATGAGCAAATGAACTGATTGTGGCAGTTGAATTCACGTGTTTGAATTTATACTACAAACTGTGCAGGCAATGCTATGGATCAAATAAAGGATCAGAATGTCAATCTGCAGGATGTAAACACATTTTGATTTTATTGGTGTGTGTGTTTTGTAAATGTTTCTAATAAAAAGAGGGATATTTTTCTTGGTAGAAACACAGGGAAGTTGATCTACACTTTGATGCAAATTATTGGTATTTTGTTCAGGAGAGTTTATGAAAAACATTCACAAACAGATGGAGATAAACAGATGGCAGGTTGTAGCCATTTAGTGGAAATCTATTTCAATTTGTACACATAATAAACAAACATTCAGGCTGTGCCTTGACAGCTTTGGAGAAATTACTAGGGAAAAGCAGGCAGCAGCATAAAACTTTGGATTCATTTAATATATATGTGAATGTCAGTATATTTCATAGCCGAATATCAAACCAAGTGATATTTGAAAACATCTCAATCACACTTTTCACACAAACCATTTAGTAAAGAGAGATTTGTAAGGTTTTAAAGTACAAAACCACATTATAAAAAAAAAAGTATCTTGACACTCACCTTAGTTGACTATGACCTGTGTGAACTTAAAGGGAACTGAGGCTATGTCCACATTAAAGGATTAGAGGATCCTTTAATCTGGATGAATTTAAAACCATGTTTTTCTCTCTGTTTTTGTCTTTCGTCTACACTGAGACTGTTTTTGTACAGCGAAAACTGACCTTTATATAAAGCTCTACCGGCATTGTGCCTGCAATTCACTTTCACAATGTTACTAAACATAAATGTTACTTTTTACAATCTTGCAAAGAAGACAGAATGTACTCGCAATTACTGTCCTGTGGCAAAACAGCTGATGACAATTGCATTTTAGACTATACATTAAATGACTATTTTAAGTGTAACCTGCATGCACCAGTGAATGGTGGGATATTTTGGATACAATGATTGTGCGAAGAATAGCATGACAATTAATCTTATTATATCTGGTCTCTCTGTATCTTCTCAGTAAATGACATTTTAAGCATGTGCAGCAAGGTTATTTAAAGGTTTTCATGTGTTTCAGTATGGAGCAACCTCTGGAAAGCACTTAAAAAACACTATTATGGACGAACCCTGACTTCATGCATTCCAAACGTCCACTAAAAAACAATCCTAGAATAAGATGGTTAGTTGACACAAAAAATGAAAATTCTGTCATTAATTACTCACCCTCATGACGTTCCAAACCCATAAAACTTTCGTTCATCTTCGGAACACAAATTAAGATATTTTTGATGAAATCCGAGAGCTTTCTGACCCTGCATAGACAGCAATGGAACTGAAACATTTAAAGCCCAGAAAGGTAGTAAGGACATCATTAAAATAGTCCATTAATTTTTGGGTGAAGTCATTGCAAAAGTGGCTCAGATAAGTGAACTTCTGAGGAACAATAATTAGACTTTCCAAAACACTACTAAGTATTTATTTTTTATTTTTTTGTAAAAAAAAAAAAAAAAATCTAGAAATAACAGAAGACTACTGACTGGTTAAAATGTTTCAGTTTGTACTTTTTGCATGTGTGAGAAATTGTGTTTGAGAAACCATGCAGCTGAGTCATTCATCCATAGCCCGTCCTGTGAAGACAGAAGTAAGTTCAGAAAGGGCCAGTAATGGGCTGGGGGACCGTTATCATGGGCTGGGTGGTGTTGAGCAATGCCTGTTCTTACCCACAACAAGCTGGCTATTGTGCAACAGCTGCTCAGTCACCACGTAAACAATAGCTGACTCTGTGACCCATTGTCACTCATCTATTGGCCTGTCATGTGTTGAGACTGATAAGAATGAAGGCGAGCAAAAGTAGCAATGCATAAAACACCCATATTCATGGATGATTGAAAAAGAAAATATTTTATCCATTTACTCCTAGTCATACCCCTGCATAAAACAGCAGTTTATTTCAATAGCTAGGATATCCATAGGTAAATAAACAAAAAATATGCCTTTGCATAAAGCACAGAAAATAATCACAAAAACGCTTGCCAAAACAAAAATCCATTTATTTTCTCACAATGACCTTTAGTATAGTATTGAGCAAAAAAGTTGTCAATAAAAAAAGATCAAAATACATATTTCATATTCAGTGTGAAATAAATATCAGATGTTGTCACGCCATTGACCTTTGGTAAATAAATGAGGGAGGAAGCCATTTTGACGTGACAAATAATATATTCTGCTGCCTCTGCAGAGGTGGCAGACAGTTTTCCACACACACACACACACACACACACACACACACCCGTCGCACTGATAAAACAAGTGGTGCAATGCATGCTGAATGAAAGAAAATCTGAAAGGATTTTCCCAGCATGAACACTTACAATGACATACAAAAAAATGATGTGTGATCAGATGTGTTGACTGCTGTGGATTAAAGAAACAAATGCAATCATAATTAATACAGCATCAACATGCAGCTGAGTTATTTGCTGAACGCTTCATGGTAATGTCATTAAGCATTTCCACTTTTCATTCTATCTTTAAAAATGTGTAGGCATTCATGGTATTTAGAGGGAGCACAAACAAACCAAACCAATGACAAAGATACGGGCCACTCTGGTGAAAATATAGTGTTACAGTGGTGTCTCAACAGTACACTGCCTTATTAATCATTGATTTTGAACACAAGGTATTCATTTCATTGGGCCTGCGGTTATGTTTACAGCTCTACAGGCATAAGATCATATCACACTGAGAGATACTCCCGCCACCTACAGCAGAAATGAAAATAAGCAGCTTAAGTGAACATCTGACAAGTTAAAGGGATAATTCAAATAAAAATGAAAAATGGAAAAAAAAAACCATCCTCATGTCGTTCTAAACCTGAACAGTGTTATTTTAGTATCATTGACTACATTATTTCAATATTATTCCCAAAACACATTTTTTACTACAATTATGATTGCCACAATTATGAGCTTAATCACATCAATTTGATCAAAGTTTTGTGTTTACATAAGGTAAAGTTTAATCATAATATTGTTTAAATTTCATTATGAGGGTGGATATAAATGTAGTCACTGATACAGTTTTTTTATATTTTGAATTAATTTTATTTTTATTTTATTCATTTGTTTGAATTTTTAGTCATTTTTAGTACTTTTATTGTGTGTTTTGGTCATTTTCATTCATTTTTTAATATATATATGTCTATATGTTTTATTCAGTTTTAGTTTATTTAGCTTTAGTTATTTTAGTACTTCAATTTAAACTAGCATTTTAAATTAAATACATTTTTATTTTATTATTTTATTTTATTTCAGTTATTGTTTTACTTTATTTCAAGTAATGATTTTTTTAATGGTTTTAGTTCTAGTTTTAGTTCATGTTAATAACTCCGAACCTGTCTGTTTTTTTTTCTTTTGTGGAATATAAAATATGATATTTTGATTGTTTCAACTGCTCTCGTCCATCCAATGAAAGTAAATGGGGTCCAAAACAATAACAACATTCATCATATTGACTTTTATTGTATGAATGGATTCTTTTGTTTAAATAAAAGAAAGAAATACATACAGGTTTGGAACGACATAAGGGTGAAAATATCTCTTTAAATAGAACATAGGTAGATTCTAGAATGTTTCTGTAATACGACCTTTGGATTAAAATCCAAAATCAATTGTTTCATGGGGGTTTCTCAGTAACTTTGCGGCCTGACGTCCTTGTTTGATTTGTAAAACCTGATCTCAGATAAAACAATAGCAGTCCAACTGCTGTGTGAAAAGCAGTAGCTGTCTCAGATGAAAAAGGACAGACAGAACACACAACATACACAGGCGCTGTCCTCTCTCAGTTGGTCCTCAGTTGATAATCTGTCAAAAATATTCAAGTAAAGTCAGAAAGTACAACTAATAAACCATCTATACATATAAAAAACAAGTGCATGAAAGTTTAACTGAAGGCATTTGAATATGTTATTGACATTTGGGTGTTTGGATATATCTGAAGAACTCCATTGTGGTTTAAGATTTGATGTCTGCTTTGCATTTCTTATGAATAAGTGAACAGGGCTGAAGAATTAGATTGACTCTCTCTCCTCTGGTGTCGCTGATGCAAATGGAAAACTGATAGTCTACACTATTTAAAACTGTGTGTGTGTGTAGCAGACAGAGTAAGGCTCACGTTCACTGAACTTTTAATGCAGGGTGATGGTAAACTTTATATCAGAATGATATTTGAGTAAGTGTGAGGGAATTTCTGAATATGTCTCACCTCCACTCTGAGTAATATAACGCACCCACGGTAATGCCTGATATCCGCTCTTTTCGATAATCTTCAAGTATCGTACCTGTGTTTGTTACCACACACAAACAAAATGGATTACAAAAAAACTGCATCATGACCATTATCAAAGATTTTTTCAGGCGAATATGTGTTTTGCTGCACCTGAATGCCTGACACTGTGAAGTAAGGAATCTCAAACTTCACTGTGATTGGTCGCTTGGCCTCAAGTTCATCACTTTCCACACTTGGCAGTCCAAAATGAGCTCGCATCATGAACTCTTTCCCACCCTTCAACAAGTAAAGACACATCATTAGTTTTTGACACATCTGTCTAATTAACACTGCAACAATCATCACTTCAGTCGTAAGTCCTAATTAACAGTTCAGTTCTAAATGAGTCTTGTGAGTCATATTCCTAAGTGGGTGATACAAACTTTCCTGTCTCTACAAGGTTTAAAACAGCACAAAACTCCAGAACCGACCTTTCAAGTCTGAAACGCCCATGACATCATCAGGACTAGAAAAACACTCTTGACTAAATGTCCCACAGGTCTGTATTCCTAAATTTAGATAGTCTGTATTAACTTACTACTACTTAATAATAACTATCAACTTACTAGACTTAATAATAAGCGACCTGACCTCATGACGAAAACATACCTGTGGGAACTTTTTCGCAAGACGTGAAATACTTACCAATAAGTACATATCACTGCAGTTTCTGACAGAAATGAATACTAGATACAGTAAAACAGTGAGAATTGTAATCGTTTTCGTACACAGTTATGATTACAACTCCATATGTTTTGCTTTCAGAACGTAATAAGCTTGCTCGGTAGCTCAGCCGGCACAGAATTAGACTTAGGATGCCGAATCTTTGAGTACGAATCCCGTCAAAAACATGACTCACGATGAAAGAGCTGAAAGATGAGATCGAAAAACAAGCTAAAATAGCATGCTTGCGATTTTGTTTTTACATCAAATTCGCTTTGGTTCATACTATCAGGTAGATTTAGGTGTAGTGCAGATGGTACGTTATTTTAAAACGTCATGGTGCATTAGACTTATAGCACCACTCAATGGACATTTCAAGTCAGAACTGCGGTGACACATACAAAACCAACGTCACATAAAATGTACCATAGGTACGTTCATCTGTTCCAGGGAAAAAAATTAACACTCTTTTAGCACCACCCAGTGGACATTTGACATCGAATATGTCACGAAATGTACATGACGGTACGTATTTCGCGTCTTGCGAAAAAGTTCCCACAGGTAAATTTTCGTCATGAGATCAGGTTGATAATAAGACATGTATTTTTGATGTCCTATTTAAGACTAAATAAAAAAGGTTTCTTTTTTGGCAAACACTTTATTCTGTATATATTGTATACATGCTTCTTTGGCAAGCATTTTATTTTTATATTTTGCATGCAAGCTATATAATTTTTTTATGGGCTTTTGACTTTAATTAAAGAGGAAAGGGAAATAAATCAAATAAATAAAAATGAAAAACGCGACATAAAAGAAAAATAAATTAAAATGTATGCGACAAAAATTCACAAGCAATATATAAACTGAAAAAATACAATTAATAAAATTAAAATATATACAAAAAATTGGAAGCAATATATAAACTGAAAAAAATACAAGTAATAAAATAAAAACAAAATAAATAAAAATATATGCAACAAGAAAAACAACTAAATTGCAATAAATATTAAACTGTAAAAAAAAAAAAATATTTTATTGCCAGTAATAGCAATATTTTTGGAAGGCTCTTAAAAGTGCAAAGTGGACTTCAAGTGGACTTGAAATCAGCAACAATTTGAGATATGATTTGTTGTTTTTTTATTTTAAAATTGGATTTTCAGAAATCTGAATGTTAGTTATTTTTTTAGTGACACAAACATCTTGCAAAATATAAGTAAAGCATGTATGGTACTTACAGGGAAGGACTTGATGTTCCATTCTACAGCACTCTTCTCAGGAACCCATTTAGCCTGGCCCGTGGTGGTCTTAAATTTGGGGGAGTCAGCGTCACTGGGAACTGGAACTAAGATGGACACATTGTTGGCAGTGGAGCGGCTCTTAAACTGACTGCGGGCCTGGAGAACAGATGGAGGAACTATAGCACAACTTCGCACTCTAAGTAAAACTTCCAAAGCTACACTTTCAGAAACTAAAGTTTTAGTATGGCAAAGGCAATAGGACAAAGCATGTTTATGTCAGAATCTGACAAGTCTTTGGACACAGCTCAGGTAAACTTCGAGCCATTCCCCAGGATAGAAGCCTGAAAGCTAATTACTGAAAGCAGGGAGTGTACTGGAGAAGGCAAAGCAAGAATCAGTGGAGTGTGTAGATTGTGTGTATGTGTGCAGCTCTACCTTAACCTTGATCTCTACTCGACTGTGAGAGAACTTCTCTATTACGCTCTCAATCCATATTAGAGGCTTCACCTGTCAGAACACAGGAGTGACA